>JANHFK010001479.1:135251-149943 GCA_036250565.1 Sibynophis collaris
ATGGTCTTCTGCACCTTTTGGAAGCAATAGATCCAGAACCGCTAGTCACAATATTGTTGTGCAATTACCTGGACTACTACGGCCAGCAGCTAGAAACCTCAGAAATTCAGCTACTCCCCTAGAGATTTGGAAATTCTTTTTTTCTAAAGAAATTATTAGCGCCATCATTCAGTGGGCCAATGTAAAAATTAGAGAAGAAAGATTGAAGTTCAAGGATGGAGAAACTAAAAGTGACCTGCACAGTGTGGATATGATAGAGATCAATACATTTTTTTTGGTTTACTGCTTTATACATCCATTTTTAGATCCAACCATGAAAACGTTGAATGTATTTTTGCTACTGAGGTCATTATGATCTCATGTCTGTAATAGCAGACATGTAATAACGTAGCTGAAATAGTATGTCTGTGGTCAAGGGCCAATGTAGTAAGCACCATTCTAATCCATATTTTAAATTCAAATTAAGTAAAGATGGCATGTATGATCAAAAGTTGAGTGAGTAAGGAAAAGAGGTGTCTGTTTGTGACCTGTTAGGCTCACCTGGCTTTAGGTATTACAACAACCTTGACCTCAATATACAGGTAGTGCACCATTAGGAAATTATGATTGTCATTAGACCTAACTATTTCCAGAATAGCTGAAGCTTCCAAGTAGTCATCAAGGCAGCTCACACCAGACAGGATCCATAAGTCTGAATTATGCAAAGAGGCTTCAGAAACAGCTCAGCACATAGGGACAGGGTGTAAGATGCGGGCCCGAACAACATGAACAACCAAATAGTTGGCACTGTGTACAGGAATATCTGCATCGTGTATGGGCTAGACCAGAGATCTCCAACCTTGGCAACCTTAAGACTTGAGGACTTCAACTCCCAGAATTCCCCAGCCAGTAAGACTTGAAATCCACAAGTCTTAAAGTTGACAAGGCTGGAGGCCCCTGGGCTAGACCATCCAAGTTCAGATAAGAGGTTCCATAGAAGTTCATAGAAAATAATAGGTGCTAACATCCTGTGAGACCTCTAGATCCAGATAGACAAATAGTACTGACCAATCAACCAGGCATCCTAGTAGTAGGCAAGAACCAGAAGACATTGGTGGTGATCGATGTACCAAGTGACAGTAACATTGGGAAGAAGGAGTATGAGAAGCTGGAAAAGTATTAGGCCCTGAAGGATGAACTAGAGAGAATGTGGAAAGTAAAAGCCAAGGTGATCCCAGTGGTAGTAGGGAGGAACACTTGGGGTTGTGACTCCTAAGCCAGGAGAGGGGCTCTAACATATCTCAGGAATGACCATATAGTTCTCTATCTAGAACAGTGCAGTGCTAGGAATAGCTAAGATCCTGCACAGAACACTCAAAATCCCAGGCCTTTAGTACAGGACCCGAGTTTGAGGCAGACACATAGGAATGAGAAGGGAGAAGCACTTAGACTTATATACTGCATCATCGTGTTCTACAGCCCTCTCTAAGTGATTTACAAAGACAGCATATTTTCCCCTAAAATCTGGGTCCTCGTATTTACCCACCTCAGAAAGATGGAAGGCTGAGTCAACCTTGAGCCGGTCAGGATCAAACTGCTGGATGAGCAGTGAGTTAGTCTACAATACTGCATCCTGACCACTATGCTCCCATGGCTCTTAATTATATGTGTATCCTTAACCAATGCAAGAAACACTCAGGAATATTTCTCTGATATAACTAACATGAACAGCCTATATGTTATACTTTCTCTCCTTGACACATGTTTTTCACTCATCAAGTCTTAGATTCTAGCCCCGCAGTCAAGCACTTCAAGGTTCTTTCTTAGGCCAAGTACTCTTCAACATTTTCATAAACAATTTAGATATGGGAATAGAAACAGAACTCATCAAATTTGGAGATAACATCAAGTTGGGGGGAACAGCCAACACTTTAAAAGATAGGCTCAAGATCCAGAATACTGGGCTGTATCCAACAAAATGTAATTTAGTGGTGAGAAGAGTAAGTTTTTACACTGAGGCAGAAAAAAAACCCCAGATGCACAGGTATAGAATAGTGGTACCTGTTCAACAGCAGTAACTGTGAGGGATCTAGGAGTTTTAGTGAACAAACAATGAAGTATGAGCTAGCAGTGTGCTATAGCTACCAAAAAAAGCTGATGCAGTTCTAGACTGCATCAACAGAAGGATAGTATCAAGTTCACCTGAAGTGTTAGTACTACTTTAAAGTGCTGGTCACCAGGATACAAAAAAGATATTGAAACTCTAGAAAGAATGCAGAGGACAGCTCAAAGATGATTAGGGAATTGGACGATAAAACATCTAATGAATGATTGCAGGGACTGGGTATATCTAGTCTAATATAGAGAAGGAATAGGATTCACTTGATAGCAGTTCTCCAATATTTGAGGACTGCCACAGAGAGAAGAGTGTCAACATATTCTCCAAAGACCCTGAGGACAGGACAAGAAGTAATATTTGGAAACAAATAGAAAAAACAGTGATCTAACCCAGAACTAAGGAGAAATTTCATGACAGTGAGAACAATTAACCAGTGGAATGGCTTGCCTTCAGAAGTTGTGGATGCACCATCATTGGAAGAAGCTTTTTGGATGAGAAGCAAAACATCTTCAAAGAAAAACCAGAAAGTCCAGTTGCCTCTTGAAAAAAACCATCACTGGAAGTTTTTTTTATGAAGAGATTAGACAGCAATCTGTCCACAATGGTATAGGGTCTGCTGCTTGAGAAGGGAGTTGGATGAAGACTTCCAAGGTCCCTTTCAGCTACACTGTTAGTGTTATTGTTACTGATGGTTTATTTGGTGTTGTTACTGATTATCTGGACAATAGCTACAGGTGAGGTTTTGCTCCAGGCAGCTTGCTTTTTACCTTGACTTTTGATTGTATTTTTTAATTGGTATATAGACAGCATGGGAAAAAAACCTAAAGAACAAGAAGTTGAAATGGATAAGGCAATTTGGGCTGCCCTAAGTGCTAATCACTACTTCTACCTCTCACATGCTTATTCCATTTAATTATCTTTCCCAATCCTTTGCTTCAAAATATTTTCAAAAGAAAATATTGTTTGGGATTACTTGACTGTAATTCTAGCCTACAAACCACAGATTTCTCTAAACAACTTAAAACATTCACATCCATATCAGTTATTTACAAAAATCTAAATATTCCTCATTTCTTTTTCTCTTTTTACCATAAATGGCCTTAATTTAAAGTAGATATATAGTTGGCTCCAAAGCTTTTATTGCATCAATTCAAATTGAAGAGGATTACTTTATAGGCCTTTAAAGGTCAGAACACTTGGCTGTAAGTACTGCCATTGAATTATGGTGTTGAACAAAATTCTTGAGAACATTTTGACCCCAAGAAGAATAAATTATTCAGTGGCTGATGAAGTAAAAAGCAGACTGCTCAATGAAAGCACAAACTATGAAGTTAAACTTTTTGAACACATAATTTGAAGGTTAAAAACCATTTAAAAATACCCCAGTATTTGAAAATAATTAATCAAAAAGAGTCAACAGAAGACAAGGAGGCTAGATATTATCACTGATGATGCAAGCACAATTTGTAAGAGTTCAAAGGGACAATTGATGACAGATTATCATGATGAAATAATGTCCATCAGGTCAGGAAGAGTCAGATGCAAATGAATGATTGAATAACAAAAAACGCAAGAGTCTTACATGTGACTAGCTACTCCTTGTCTCCTTTCCAACTCTGGACAGCTTACATATAACAATTTGAGGCCATATTTCACTCTTGCCATATTTCCTCACTGCCTGTAATGAATGATATTAATGAAGATGTAGATGTAAGCTCTAATTCTGAATGATGACCTTCACTAATGTTTAAATTCCATGCATGTGAAAGGAGAAAAGGCAACAAAATAGTAAAAGCATGCTGATGAGTAATAGCATAAAAAGTGTATCTGTGTTTATATTTTAAAATTAGAGGTAAAATCTTCTCTTCATTATAATGATCCTACTATGAAAACAATGTATATTGCAGAGATTTTTGTCTGATCTAATGTATTTAGGAACATTCAAAATGTCACCAAAAAACCCCAAAATACTTATTTTCCAAATGTTTTTTTCCCCAGATAGTCCAATACTTATATGTTAATAAGCATGAACATTTCTTAATTAGTGACTGTCACATTATAATTTTCCTTTTAGCAAATCTCCATTCCTAGAAGGTTCAAGAAAAAACTGAACAATTAATACCAACTTTAACTGGATGAAAGTTTTAGCATCATAAATAAAAGATAAAATAATGTTTCTATTACTTCTGGATACTGCACATGCTTATTCAGATTTTTAATATCATCCAGATAAATTTCCAGATTCTTCCATATTGATTTTCAAATTCTACAACATCTTACCTGTAGCCTTTGCTTATCCAGCTTTATCACTCTCAGCTATTAATTGGTCCATTGTTTACTAAAACTATTTTTTCTTACTGGAACCTGCACTTTGAAACACTTCTATGAGTCCATCTCTCTTCAAATCCCTCCAAAAACTTTCCTATGAAATACTTAAACACTTTCTGTGATACATTCAAAATTAATTTAGCTTAATGGTAGTTCTGACCTTGGCTTCCATTGGTTAACATATCATTAAGTGCAGAATCCTTAGACAACCTGAATTTAGCATTGTAAAAATGCAGCAAACCATTAGTTTATTATTAAAGAGCCAATACATTTAGTGTGGTATAAATTCATTAAATTACTCAAAAGTATGACTTAAATCTGGATCCATCCAACTGCATTTTGAACATTGGGAAAGAAGTGGAGAGGCGATTTTCTGTTGAAGGTGGCAAAATAATGGATTTATTATTGTGAATGATATTACACACTAATTAGGACAGGGGGACAGCATTTGCTACTTGCCTCAGGCAGACAGAATGCCCTGATGAGAGATTCTATTGAAATGCAAATTCAGCTTTTGAAGTATTTTTTCGTTAGAGTCCTTGAATAATTCCTCTTAATCTCCTCGCTGGGGTTTTATAGAAGGGTTTTAAATATAAATTTGGGTTTTTAGTATTTTTAGGCTTAGGGCAAGCATTTTAAATAGGGACAGTTTCAGTCGTAATTTAATATATTTTAATAGGTTTTTATATTTTGTACTAGATGTTTTTAATCATGACTGTGAGCCGCCCTGAGTCCCGCGAGGGAGAAGGGCGGGGTATAAATTGAATAAAATTGAAATTGAAATTGAAATTCAGGAAGAGGAATAATTCAATTCTACCCTTATTTTCCAGGCTACTCTAGCTATGTCAACAGCAACCAAGGAAAGCTTGAAACATTGTCACCCATGCTTGTATTGGCATACTAGAAATGTCCAAATTAATGCAGTTTAATATCATATCTAATTGGACTTTATTTATAAGTAATTTGCATTCTAATTATCTGTGATTTATATTCTTTTGTTTAGCCCCATTCTTGATTTTTTTGGGAGTGGGTGGGTAGGTGAGTCTGCTGTTTATCTTGTCTCTGCCTGTAGACTGTAAATAGATTTGAAGAAAAAAAAATGTCCTCTTTCTCTTTGCCACATACATAGATGACATGGTACATATCCCTGTATACATTAACAAAAACATTTAAAAATAGAGGTAGCCATCTGCTGATTGTACAGGATACAAATTGCTAGGTAAATAATATCATAGTTTTTCATAGCTTTCCAAGATAGCCAAAATAGGGTGGACAATACTGGGCCCAACACAATTGGGCCGTGTGTTCTTAAAGTCTTGAATGAAATTACTCATTATATCGGATAATATTGGTCAGATATTATATAGTGAAAAATAAAATTAATCCTTTGTGCATGGCTAGAAATAGAAGCTGAAGAAATGATCCGACACGCCAATCATTATCATGGCTCAATGAACTATTTGCCATTTTGACTAGCCCATTTCAACAATATTCATTTAGTGAAACACAGTTAAGAACAGTATTAATAAACAAGACTTGTGCTTAATCACGTGAATGGATTCAATTCATGATGTGTGCGTGTTTGGGATATTAAACAGAACTCTTTTTTTCTAGGTCTGAGACCAGGTTATTGAACATGACAGGATCACCATTTCCACCTTGTTATCTACATGTGAAGTTGGTGCCACATAGCAATCTGCCTCCTGGGGTTCCTCAGCATCTCCTCCCAGTGGTTCCTCTCGGTTCCCACAGCATGCAGACCAAGGCTACACTTGCCCAGTAAGCGGTTCTGCCCATCAGTATCCTGGCTTAGCATCTCCAGCTCTACACTTGAAGCACAGAGCAGATCATGGGGCACCTCAAACATGATCATCTCATTCCATACTGGGTTGATCTTGTGTTTTGCATGCTTTGTCTGCTTCTTTTTCAGTTTCAAGGCCTGGTGCTTCAGTGTCACTTTGACAGATATATCTGCAGGGACAGAAGATAAGATTTGGTCATATGAACGCAGTCTTCAGATGTCAGCATTTTTATCTTCCTCCTGAGTACAAATACCTTGAGAATTTCTTGAAAATGTCAGCCATCACCAAGGACCAACCTGTGTATGAGACATGGGAAGAGGACTAAGAGGCTAATGAGAGACCTGAATTTAGCTTCTTCCAATGTCTAATCTCCTCACAGGTGGTGAACTCACAGATAACTCCCACAGAGTCATAGGTGTTCAGCTGCATATTGTGAAAATTGATAGCATAGTTTCCTGTTAAACTTTAACAGTGCCATTTTATAGCCTTAAGTGCTTTCTTTTTGAGACACTAATATGAAATGTCTTTTCATTGTTATTTATTTATTATTTATCATATTTACCCACCCACCTCCCAAAAAACAGGTGGGTAAACCTAAATTCTCCAAAATTGAATCTGAGGCAGAAAAAAGAAAAGAAAAAAAGAAAATGCATCTTTGCTTTTTGTTTCTTTAACCACTTAGCAATTCATAAAAGAACCTTATCCCACATCTACTAAATTTACTCTAGAGCTTCTGATATAGAATTTAGTCAAATGCTTGTTGAAAATTTAGATATATCGTATCAATAGGATCATATCTGCTAATACTCTCAAAATCCAGAATGTTGGTAAAACAGGATTTATTTTTGTTGAATGCTAGTTGATTTTCCTTCCTTTAGAATCTGATCCTTTCAATTTTGTGGCTCATATTAATCATGTTACCCAAATCTGTATAGACCAACAGTGATTAAATGCACTAATCTGTTGGATACTTTTAGAGGCATTAATCATTCTTAAGATTTAGCTGAAAAAGGAAGAGGCAGCCATATCTGCCCTGAAGGCTGAATGTGGCATTTGATAAGGGGTCTAGGATGATTATCTCATAGGCCAACAGTAAGAGTGGATTGATCCTGAGCCAGTAGTGCCCATGTTTCCTAAAAATACATACAAATATTTAAACATAATCACTTGTGTTATTTACACATATATTCTATCCACTTCAGTTATGTAAGCTTCAAAACACATAGGCAATAGGAGTCTCCACTTCTCCAGTCCTTCCCTATGGTAGTCTCATATTTCTTTGAATGTGAGTACTGCTCTCTACCTGATGTGGGAAGTTAATACTGTAAATCAGACTGTTCAACTGAAGGTAGTTCAATTCTCCTTCAGAAAATAGTTTAAAATATGGCCTTGAGATTGATTGACTGACTGACTGACTGACACTCTCTCCCTCCCTCTCTCTCTCCTTTGCATGCATATGTAACCAGGGGTGGGTTCCAAATTTTTTTACTACTGGTTCTGTGGGCATGGCTTGCTTGGTGGGTGTGGCTTGATGATCATGTGACCGTGGGCGTGGCTTGGTGACTGGGGGGTCAAAAGCAGTGGTGAAATCTAAATTTTTTTGCCACTGGTTCTGTGGGCATGGCTTGGTAGGCGTGGTCATATGACTGGGTGGGTGTGGCCAGGTGACTGGGTAGGCTCAGCCAATTTAGCAGTCCATTTTGCCAGGGAGCAGGGAGCACACACACATACATAAAGAGAGAGACACGCACATAGAGTGATACAGAGAGGGGAAGAGTGGGAGAGGGAGAGAGACACACAGTGGGAGAGGGAGGGGGGGAGACATAGAGAATTGTTTTATGGCTAGATAGGCGTGGCTAGGGGGGTCATGTGACTGGGTGGGAGTGAATGACATCGAGTTGGCTACGCCCACCCCGGTTTTGTGGCTCCGGTGTATTTTTTTTCTGTAGGAAACGGGTCCAAGTGGCTCTTTGAGTGTTTAAGATTGCTGACCCCTGTTCTAGGGTGTTAGCTATTCCTGCCATCTTAGTATCATCTGCAAATTTTGTAAATTCCCTTTCTATTCCCTCATCTAAGTCATTTATGAAAATATTGAAGAGTACTGGGCCTAAGACGGAACCTTGTGGTACTTTGTATGGTTTCTAACCTGGAATAATTTTCAGGTGAATTCTAACTCCTTGTATTCTAGGAATGCATATATGTGCTAGCCCCTTCTCACAAAATAGCAAATGTGAAAAAGTGGAGCGGTGACCTCTGCATTTTGATAAAAGTGCTGGCCTATGGTCTTCTCTGGCACTCAGTGAGAATTTAAAGTAGTTCAGCTCCGTATCTAGTATAAGTTCATATGCAAAAAAAATCGTATTTAGAATTATATGGATATCTAACCCTATCAAGTTACTAAATGAAATTAAAAGAATATGGGAAGTAAATATTTTTATTACAATTTTTAACAAAATAGTTAGGAAAGACTATTCCTCTATTACCTATTATATTTTTTACTCATGAAATATAACAACAAAACGTAAGATTCCAGTGTCACAAGCTCACTCTAAAGGAAAAGAACAATAAAATAAGACTTTTTTATTTTATGAAAAATAATAAAACTAAAAGAAAAAAGAAAATTTGCAAACTCCCCAGTGGCACATCATAAGCTTAGAAAGTAAGATGTATAACACTTCCCCCAACCATAGTGAAATTATTTAAAGAGTTTAAATCTATTTTCCAATCTGTAGCAGAAAATATTTTATTAAATCTTTTTTTCTGACTGGCAATCTGCAACAAATTAAATTATTTTTACATACTAGAAATTATCTTATTGCTTTGCTTTTCCCTGAGAACTATCAGAAAGCATAGCTTAAAAACTTGACCCATGAAGGGGGTGAGGAATTAAATACATGGGGAAAAGTAACAAAGTGGTTAACAGACAAATCCCCCCCCTCCCAAATCACTGATATTCCATATTTAGATGATTAACTCCAGGGAGCAGAACAGTTACCCTGCAGACTGATGATAAAGCTTTTGGTGCAACCAAACTGCTTGAATCCCACCCATTTAGTATCATCTTATTGTGGGTGAAAGGCCCTTGCTATACCAACTCAGGGAGAAATGCCATGGTCTGTATTTCAGCATGAGGATTGGGAAGGGGGAGGGCTGTTTTTTTAACATGATGTACCACCTTCTGAAATAAAATGAATTCTTAGAAATAAACAAAGATGTAGAGAAATGAAATATAAAAACAGAAGTATTACACTGAGATCAGCAGTGAGAGTAGAAAAATGATAAGAGGAGATTACATTAAAAGAAAGAAACTACAGGCCAGAAAAATAAGGTTATATGTAGAAAGGTCAGACTTGCCTCAAATGTGATAAAACATTTATGTCTAGACCATGAAGGAATTTTGATTGCTCAAAATGTGGTCCCCAATACTATTTTCTTCACAGAAGTGAATGTATCCTTTTATTCTTCAAGAAGACAATGAAAGGCGGCATGGACGTGAAGCCATCTTTCTGGGTTCCCTGCCAGCTGTGACTCCAACATCAGAAGCATCTCTAGAAATGTATCTTCTGGAGGAGGCTGCATATTTTTCTATGAGTGGCATATAGAAGCATGCACCCTCCAAACCTCAGTACTGGGAGAGAGATAAGGTTTTTGCCTCACAATAATAATGGAAACTAAAGGATATATAATTTGCAATCCCTGATCAAACAAAGCAGTTAAGTATCTCAAGCTAAGGTCACCTATTGTTTTACAAGAATAAATTTAGCCATTCAGTTATTTGGGAGAAAACAAAGACTGCACAAAGCAGCACCAGGATAAAAGTTAAATGCTACTAAAAGCTGTTTACTTTCTATCCATGCTGCTTTTATAGATAGAAAGTGCGATTTCTTTGTGTTAGGTTTAGAGAATAATTCTTCATAAATCCTAAAGTTATCAAAAAGTTATATTTATGCACACACACACACACAGAGTTCAAAAGGTTCTGCATCATTAGGCTGTGCAGAATTTAAGGTTTAATTTCGAAATAAATGTTTTTGATGAGTTTAGGCTTTAATGCCTATCTGAGACTCTTTTTAATAGCAACATTTTTTTCCAGTTTATGCCATAACTCCCAACAATCAAGACAAGAAAAGCTGCTGTATAGCTGCTATATGTGCATTCTCACATGCTCTGAAGCATCTCTTTGGAATCAATCCTGAAGGAATCCTTGGGTATAGAGTATTAAAAATATAAGGAACAAATTTATTATTAATGGGAGGGGAATGAAAGCAATCTGTAGCCTGATTCAGTCACTGATGCTATAGTCCTCCTACACATATGGCTTTTAAATCAGCTATTATGTGTGCCTGAGTAACAGTTAAAGCTATTTATTTCTATGAGACATGGTGGTGCAGTGGTTAGGATGCAGTATTGCAGACTATTTCTGCTGACTGCTGGCTTCCTGCAATTTGGCAGTACCATCCTCACTAGTTCAAGGTTGACTCAGCCTTCTACCCTCCTGAGGTGGGTAAAATGAGGACCCAGATTGTTGGGGACAATATGCTGACTCTGTAAACTGCTTAGAGAGGGATATAAAGCACTGTGAAGTGGTATATAAGTGGTATATAAGTATATAAGTTCTATTGCTATGGAAGAAAAAGCTCTTATGACTTTTTGCCAGCTGTCATATGCAGTAGTCCAATTTTACTCAGTAAGGCTCTCTCAAATATAGTACACATTTTTTTCATACAATCATAGGGCTGGAAGCGATATTCTCGTCCAACCCCTGCCCAAGGCAAGAGTCTTTATGCCTTCCCTTCCTCCCCTATGAGTCTATCCTGGACAGATGACAATCCAATCTTTTCTTGGAAACATCCAGGGATGGAGCACTCTCACCTCTAGGAGAGAAGCTGTCTAATTCATTGTTTTAACAATCAGGAAATTCCTCCTTATTTTCTGGTTGGATCTCCCTCTGACCAGCTTTCACCCACTGCTTCTTATCCATTTTATAGGACTGACAATTCCCTAACAATTATCTAGGGAAGAACATTAAGACTGCATTTGAGAAATAGAGAACAAGTTTGGTGGTTCCAAAGGGAGTTCAGCAGTAGTATTAAGTCCCATAATCATTTCCCTAAATGCAGTCATTTATTTTCTTTCATGAGACAACATATTAATTGAAGGGGGGAATGACATTACTACGATCCTTACTCTTCAAACAAAAAGTAACTTGTAAATGCAATTAAACCTGCTGTGGTTGAACAGGGTATTTATAAAAAAGAAATATGGTTATGTGATTCATGGCCATTCTAAAATAAGTAACATATTCTTGAAAATGTGAGGCAGAAAAGGTAAATACTTCAGTGATATTTCTTGATGAAGTGATAGGAAGGTGAACCAAGGAACTAAGACATACAAAAAATGCCAAAAATAATGAAGTTTCTTTCAATATGTAAGGAATAAGAAGAAAGTCAAGGAAATGATAGGTCCACTGATGGGAGATGGTAAATAATAAATAATCCAACCTATCAAAAGAAGCACCATGGGAGACAGAACAGGAATATAGGTCAAAGTAGGCAAGGAATTGGTAAGAGAAGACTTATAAACTCTAGATAAGATCAGATCACCCAGACCAGATGGATTACATGCCAGGTTTCTGAAGGAACTGGCAGACAGGATGAACAAAATCTTTCAAAGGTCCTGGCGCACTGGGGACCTACCAGAGGACTGGAAAAGAGCTGATGTGGGTCTGAACCTAGGTTGCATTAATAAAGGAATAGAATCAAGATTGTGTGAACTACTAGTACTGCTCTACAAAGCCTTGGTAAGACCACACCACCCCAATACAAAAAAGATGTTGAGACTTTGAAAAGAGTTCAGAGAAGAACAACAAAAATTAGGGGCTAGAAGTTAAAACATGAAGAATGATTGCAGGAATTGGGTATACCTTATTCTAGTGAAAAGAAGGACCAGGAGTGGCATGATAGCAGTCTTCCAGAAATTGTGGGTGCCCCAACACTGGATACTTTTAGGAATAGATTGGACAGCCATCTATTAGAAATAGTATAGATCTCATGTGAGAGCAAGGGGTTGGAGTAGATGACCTTCAAGATCCCTCCCAACTCTATTACTCTTACAATTTTCAAAAAAAGGGAAAAAAACTGGAACCAGGAAACTACAGACCTTATCATCAATACCCAGGAAAATCCTAGAAAAGATCATTAAGCAGTGTATTTGTGAGCACCTAGAAATGAATAAGGAGATTAATAGAAGCCAGCATGAATTTGTTAAAAACAGATCATGACAAACAAACCTTATTGCCTTCTTTAATAAAATGGTAAATTAGTGGATATGAGAAATGATATGGATATAGTATGACTGGACTTTAGTAAGGCATTTGTCAAAGTGGACCACAGCCTATATCTTGGTAAGACAGAAAAATGTGGGATAGACAGTATCACTACCAGATGGATTCACAATTGGCTGATCACATACACCAAGTATATAATCCTCAATGGTGCTACCTCTACAAGGAAGGAAGCATGAGTACCTCAAGGTTGTCTTGAGCCCAGTACTTTTCAACATCTTCATAGATGATCTAGGAATGTCAAACTTGGTTTCACTGAGGGTCACATCAGGGTTGTTTGACCTTGGTGGGCTGGGGTGGATGTGGCCAGCTTGACATCATTCGGGTCAGGGGGCGCCTGTGACACATCACTCATGTCAGGCGGCCCAAGCACTCTGCTAGTGAAAACAGGCTCCTGTGCACCATTTTTAGCTGGGATGGCCTCCTGCAACCCTCTGCCAGTGAAAACAGAGCTCGGGAGGGCCACCATGGGCCTCCCACGGGCGGGTCCTTCATTGTTTCCAGGTCAGCCCTGTGAGCCAGATCTAAGCACCCCACAGGCAGGATCCGGTCTGTGGGCCTTGAGTTTGACACCCTTGATCTAGAAGAAGGTATAGGAGGAGAACTTATCATGCTAACAATTTGAAATATAGATTTAAGATTGAGAAGAATCTTGACAGACTAGAGAAACTGGCACTATCCAACAAGATGCAGTTCAGTTGTGAGAAAACTAAGATCCTAAGGCAGGAAAAATCAATTGCAGAGTTATAGAATAAGCAGTTCTCGGCTAAATAATAGTAACTGTGAGAGAGATCTAGGACTCCTAATGGACCACCACTTAAGTATGAAAGTGTGCTTCCGCTGCCATCCCCCCCCCCCAAAAAAAACCCAATGCAACCCCACATTGCATCAAGAGGGATAGGATCAAGATCATGGGAAGTGATAGTAGCATGTTATACAGCACTCTAGGACCACACTTAGAATACTATGTCCAGTACTATGTCATGATACAAAACAAGATGTTGAGATCCTAGAAAGAATGTAGAGAAAAGCAATAAAGACAATAGGGGTCTGGAGACTAAACCATATGGTGAACAATTAAGGGAAGTAGATATATCTAGCCTAATAAAGAGTAGGATTAGGGCTGACAAAGCTGTCTTCCAGGACTTGAAGGACAATCACAGAGATGAGGGGGTTGACTTATTCTCCAAAACACCTGAGGGCAGGACAAAAAGCATTAGGGGGAAACTTGTTATAGAAAGATCCAACTTGGAACTAACGAGAAATTTCCTGATAGTGAGAACAATTAGTTAATGGAACAGCTTGCCTTCTGGAGTTCTGGAAGCTGGAGGTTTGCAAGAAAAGATTGGACATTCATTTATTTAGGGTGGTATACGGACTTCTGCCTTGGGCAGGGGATTGGACTACAGTTGAAGACCTCCAAGGTACCTTCCAGCACTATGATTCTATGACTCTATGTGTACATTTGCTTTTTCTTGTTGCAGAATTTTTCAGATACTGTATGCTATTTAGTACTCATATGGCACATTCCTCTATAGTGAACTTTCCATGCAAACTCCCATTAGTTTTAAATGGAATGTAAAAATATTAAGGAATAGTTTATAAAAAATACATTCAATGCACATTTCAAATTTATTAAAAAAGATGAGAGATTATGTATTATATCTATGGGGGGGGGAGTAAAAATGAGTAGATTCATGTGACTATTGGCAATCCCAGATAACCTGTATGAAAATATATTTCTTAACTTTTTTATCTAGTGAATGGCATCAATTATATTAAAAAGCTGCCCACATCCAATGATTTGTCCTGGAAGTTTTCAGATGTTCATAACATATATCTGAGACCCATCATATTCATTCCAACATGAATGCTGATAATCAGCCAGTGTTATAAATTTATCTTTCTGCCACGCATACATGCTGGCTACGTGCTATGGGAGAAAGTCTTCTGGCAGATAGTGGTTGGTTGCCCTGAAATACCAGAGAATACACAAACAATTTTAACAGTATGTATATATTTGTTATTTTTCTTTTATCTTCACTGAAGTTCCTTGTTAAACAAATTTCATAAAAATTAGTTCTACTGTCAAAGTGGCCTTATGGGATGGATGTGTGTGGC
>JANHFK010001482.1:329869-340448 GCA_036250565.1 Sibynophis collaris
CCACTAAGTCGCACGCAACGTTTCTGAAAATACAAACATGGAAACGGTGCTTTTAGTTACACTTGCAAAAAAAAAAAAATGCAGTCAAGAAGGGTTTGAAAGTGGCACTCTCTCTAGCAAGCCTTTTTGAGGCTTCGTACATTTTAAGCTTAGAGCTTGGCTCCTGGCATTTTTCAATATGTTTGCTAAAAATATAGTCAAAATTGTGAATGGAGTGTAGCTTTGCAGAAGGTTCACAAAAAGAGCCTAAGCATAAAATATTAGCTTTCTTCTCTTTTTTGTATTTTAAGATTTTAATGTGATTTTAAGAAATCACTTTCTCAACTTTTGGGATAAAAATGTGCCCGAAATGTGATAGTCTAAACCTGCATAAAACCCAGGAGCCTGAGATGACCAGAATAAAATTGTCTTTGAACAACTGAAGCAGAAGGAAAAAAGGAGTGCCAGCTTGGTAAGCAGAGTTTTGAATTCTTTTGGTATGCATCCTTCCTCAATCTTACAGCATTTGGTTATTCTGTTATTCCTGTCTATACTGTCTATTTGGACTGCTAGTACCAATTAAAGTAAAATTATGTGTTTCACAGAAGTCTTTAAAAGAAGGAATAATTTTGATTTTTCCCCCCTTTGGGAAACGGCTTCGATAGGAATTTTACAGGCATGGGGATTCACACTTTTTTTTTTCCTTGTTAAATTAAACAGAAGCCCGAGAGGAAGTTTACAAGCATGTTTTGCCGATGGATATTGTCAAGCAGAAGAGCGAATGGGAAACGGCTCTCTTCGTATATTCTATGTACAACCGAAGTACATTTAAAACATGAGCAAAGTTGTGTTTTGCCACACAAGAGATGAGGGAGGGAGGGCACTATTGAAAGCCGGCAGGAACACCTGCTTAGGGGTCAGGAGATCCGACAACAATATAAACGAAACTTTTGGTAGGCACACTTCTAATACCAGTAGAAGGGGAATTGAAATTGAATTACAGAGGAGGGTTTACTCCCAAAAGTCACCCATCAGATCCACTCGAGTCCATCCAGGCAGGAAACAATTGGTTAGCAAGAGGAGAAGGTTTTCCAGAAGAAGTTTTTACAAGGTGCCTTTTCCCGAGTTGGGGGCTGAGGAGCAGGTGGTCTCTGTTCCCGCGGCCTGGCTCCAATCTTCTCCTGCCTTGACAGGTGGGACGTATTCATGTGCGATGCCCGTTCAGTCAGCCCCGAGAGGAGAACCAGTAACTCCTTCTTTTCTAGGTCTGCTGGTGCCTGAAAATACTTGCAAATGAAGCAAAAGCGAATTAAAGTGAGGAAAAGCGAGGCTTTAAAATTTAAAGGCTGGGGGATTCAAGCTGCCTTGCCTTGAGACTTGGCAAATAAATCCTGTTCAGTTTTCATGCACAGATCCTTCCTTGTTCCTGAAGATCCTTTCAACCGGACACGGAAAGGCTCAGATATGCCCTATAAGAACTAAGGATGTTTCAAACTTCCCTAGATGTAATGAATGAACTTGCAAGCAAAAGACTTGCTCTCCTTATAATTAATCCTAGCAAATTGCTATTAAAAATGTGGCGAAAATATAAACCATGGGATTTTGATGTTCTTCTCATGTTCTTAAGAAGGGAAATCTGTCTTTTGTGATGGTTTCAAAGGATGCTCCTTTGACTATGCCTTGATTCAAAAGCATCACCACACATAGAAAATAGCATGCCAAGGAAAAAGCTCCTACCAACTTCAAATTTCTTGAGGTTTGGTGGTCTTATATTTTGAAGTGGAAATTAAGCAAGCAGAATTCCTTTTTGCTCTTTCCTTCAAAAATAATTTCACTCTAGTCAGTTTTAAAAGTTCTCTATTAAAGCAAAAAGCTAACAGCTGTTAAATCTATCAGGCTGCCATGCTGCAGCTCATACATGAATTTGGAAGAAAAAATAATTTTTAATGGTAGGTTTTTATGGAGTGATCTTTGAATCTGTTTTGGGGGGTGGGGGAGAGTAGCATAATTCAAACATCCTGAGCTGAAAACTTTTAAAACAGCTTTTTAAATTACCTTTCAGACAACCCACAGCAATTGTTTTGATGAAGGTGAAGATGTAGTGGGTCTTTTTAATGAGACGTATACAATGGAAATTCAACAGAAAGGTTATCAATGCCTCAGAGCTATTCAGCTTTGTTTCTGACAGGATATTTCCCGATTCTTTGTATTATTTTCTCTCAATTTTTGTTTTGAAACAGTATCACTTTAGCATTAGTTATTCCCCCCTCCCCCCAAATGAGGGTTCTTTTCATTAAAATGTTTCCAACGCAGGATCCTTATCAAAGTGTAAACACATTTTAGGCACATTCAGGGTACAAGAAAAAGCAAATCATTTAGCCAATAAGGTATGCCCCAACCTAACCCAGTGGATTTCAATTCAAGCTTATTTTAAAATGCCCCGGACTGCAACCTCCATGCTATCTATAGCTGATGAATGTTATGGCTGTATTTTATCAGCAAAAGAACAGGATTTTTTCTGCCTTCGGCTTACCTTACTCTGTTGCCTCAACAGTCCTTCTGGAACAGGAAGTGCAACCATTCTGTCACCCCCCATGGGCCTGGGAAGCAGGACCAGCCCCAAAAGGAACAGGCAGAGTGGGGAGGACGCTTGCAACGCCATCTAGCTCAGATGTAGTCTGCACTTCACCTGCTTGCAAGTTATATGTTGTGCTTTTTAGACATGGGGAGGGAGATTTTCTGTTTTCCAATCTGCTAGGTTTTATTAGAGGAGCCATTCGCCACCCCCCCCACCTCACCCAACCATCCTTCCTTTCTTTCCAAACTCAAGCAATGACGCATAAGCCGAGGCGCAATTAAGTCTCCAAATTGTGCATTTTGTACGCTTTAACCCTTAATTAGAGTCTCTGGGTGTCAATCCCATTAAAGCACATTTGCCATCAATTTAAGCTGTATGTGCATTTTTACTTGCTAAAAAAAAAAAACCCTCTCCATCCGACTAAACCTCATTTCCTCACCATTATTCCCACAATGATTAGGACGCTTTGAGTACAAAATAGTGTGATTTAGCAAAGTAATGATTCACTGCGACAAACTGAGGAGAGGGGAGCAAGAAAACCAACTCAAGAGAACCACAAGTCTTGAGATGGGTTTTATAATGAGAAGCAAAACTAAGTTTACGATTAATAATGAAAATTTTCCAAGCAAAAATAAAAATCCTAAAGGGCAAAATGTTGGCAAAAATCAGGCAAGGTATAGTACAGATGAAATATATTCAAAATTAGAATGAACCCAGGGAAAGATTCAAAATAAAGACAAAAATTGACTACTAGTTCCCTGCAATAGAGTGGAAATAACAAAGTTATTAGGTAGAAGCAAATGAGACAGTCTATAGTGGGGAAGATATGTTACAGATTGCTAAAATATTACAAGGCACACAGAAAATCAATACTTTGTTTCTCATAATACTGGATTGCTGTATCACCCGATAAAATTGGTTGTCAGGAGATTCTGTAAACAACAAACTCGCGTTATTCCATATACAATATAGAATTGATTGATGACATTCACTGTCATAAGATGCAGTGAAGGTTACTTAGATGCCTAGAGTTATGAGAGGACAAAACAAAATAATTCAGGATGGAAATGTTTATTAACTTTGTTCCGTTATTATTAATAAAATGTTTTATTAACTGCAATATGGAACTGTCCAGTTCAAAGGAAAAATGCCATTCAGTGATGGGCAGGGATCACATATATCATTTTAAATGTATAATGTTGTTTGACCAATTTTGTGAAAACCTGAAACCCTGATCTTCTAAAGTACGAAGAAAGCCAATTGTCTTATTCAATAGAATCCAGTTTAAGAACTGTGCCTTAGTATGATATGAAAAATCAAGTATTAGTGCTGAGGAACAAAATAACTGAGCTTTTCAACAAGATCCTGAACTAAATATTTAGGATGATCCAAGACAATTTGAATATAAAAATATGTCTAAAGTATTTTCAAGAAGGGGCAGGAACTATTCCTGTATGAACGCAGAAAAGACCGCAAGGTATGTATTTTTTCCTTATTCTTCTCCAGGGCCTGTAGCTTTACTGATGGTAGATGCTATTACTTGTCCAATTTCTAGCTGCTTTTTCTTCCTAGGAAAAATAGTAGTTTAAAGCCCTGAAGATTTGCTCTTAAGATTTCCAAACATTTTGTCCAGTGAGAACTAAACGCACCTTTTGCTGTTTATAAGGTATACAATCATCATTCTTCAGTTGGACCACTCTCATTTTAAATAACTCACTCCAGGCAATCATCCAAGTTCTCCATTCCGGTATATTTTTCTTTTCCCCATGTTTATTGCTTTTATTCTCCAAATACACTGTGCTTATTTAAATTTAAAAAAAAAAGAATTGTAATCTAGGCAAGATGACAACGAGGATCTGGGCTCCATAATAAACGTGAGAAATCCCCATCTTGACACCAGCAAAAGTGAGTTTTACGCCATGTTGGAATCTTCATTCTCAATTGCCATAGGTTCTTCAATCTCATTCGAATTTCTTCCTCCTTTCTTAGCAGCCGATTTCTTTTTCTTTTTCTCTTTTTGTTCCAGGTTATTCAAAGAAAGCTCATCGCTCTTCTGAGTAATATACTTCAACTAGAAATATAGAGAATGTCATCAGTCACCTATAGTGGCATAGGTTCACCAGGCAGCCAGTGAAACACATAGCAATGTACAAACACATCCAATGTACAGATAAACATGAAGATCTGTAGGCAGGTTGACATCTAGTGGTTCCTCAGCCTGGACCAATGCAAAGTCTAATAAAACTGCAACTAACTGCTTGTGGTAAATAGATAGCAAGCTGTGATTCAAGATAAAAATCTATTGGATATGTCAATTATTAAATCTCTGGCTACAAATATGTGCCCCGAAAAGTCAATGCTGTTTAATCATTTCTCCCACCCAATCCAACCAGATTAATAACAGTTAACACTTATCAAATTCAAGTATTTTTTTTCTATAAAAAAAGAGAAAAAGGAATGTTTTCCTCCATTCATTTTTATCTACCAATGGATCTACTAGTTGATATTAGTCAGACTTTTCATTTGTTTAAAATGTTCATCCAAGGTAGGAAGGACGGTAGATCATTCTGCACACTGTATAACTCTTCCCCACCTTTAATTGCTATAATTTGTTGCAAGATGATTTTAAATGGTTATTAGATACTGGTAGACCTGTTCATAATACGAAGACCCTGATTTGATCCCCAGCAATTAAAAAGAAATAATTCATTTTTGACAAGAAAAAAAACCAGACCTACCAAGATTAGCAAATTACATATGTACTAAGTGTGAGCCAGGAGTGTTTATAGGAATTTGGTTCAATTTATGACTCCCATGTATAGCCCGATCCATACACTTCAAAGCAAAATAAATCTCATTTGTTTTTTGCCAGTTTTACTGATAAATCTGTTGTTAGGATGACTGCATCTTGTTTCAATTTTCCTCTGTATAAAAAACAGCTTATTGGAGCCATTTGGCTCGTGACAACTCATACATTATTATTTTTTCTCTTTTTACATTACTCCTGTTTTATAGCATCTATAGCTGCTCTTCCATTTTCAATTTATTTGCTGTACAAATGAATGATGGGGTAAGTGCAAATGAGTTCTATCAGGATATAATGTGGCACTATATTCTCAACAAAATTTAGCTTTAAATACAATAGTCCAATCAAAGGTGGTGACTGAAATAGCAATTCTATATAAAGAATGGTATCCTAATTTGTTCTCCATAAGAAAATTCCTCCAACTTTACTAAGAGTTACCTTTCAATTAATTTGCGGATAGATCGCTGTCTTATGGAGGAAGTAAGGAGAGGAGGAAGATGAGGAGGAAAGCTCAAATGTTACTTGATCCTTCATAGATTCTGGTACAGGTGGTCCTTGCTTTACAACCATTCATTTAATGACCATTCGAAGTTACAATGGCATTGAAAATTGACTTATCACCATTTTTCACATTTACAATTGTTGCAGCATCCCAATGGTCATGTAATCAAATTTGGATGCTTGGCAACTGACACGCATTTCTGATAGTTGCAATGTCCTGGGGCCATGTGATCATCTTTTGCGACCTTCTGACAAGCAGTCAATCATCAGCAACCATGTTACTAATTTAACAATGATTCACTTAACAACTTTGGAAGGAAAAGTGGTAAAACAGGATGATATTCATTTAAACCTGTCTTGATTAGTAACATAAATTTTGGGTTCAATTGTGGTTATTAGTCAAGGACTACCTGAATATTTTTCTTCTTGGATATTCTACTGGCCCAAATTCTTTGTAAGAAAGAAATTCACCAACTATAAACAAGTGACTTTGGTACAATTGTAATCCTGGAGCATTAGAGTAGCTATTTTGCTCTTCCGTTCTACGTTCAATTAAATTGCTCTGCAGCTGTTGGTTCAAGGACACACAACTCAGCTGAACGCTTCAGCCCCACCCACCCTGCCTTTAGAAAATAGCTAAATATTGCATGGGGAGGAGGAGGAGAAGCGTGCCCTGATGGGATTTAAAATTAGCAGAAACACTGTCTCTGTTCATTTGAAGCTAAAGATCTACTTTAAATAAAAGAGACTGCATGTATCAGTAGCTGATAGGGCAGCTTATAGACAATGCATAATAAACATGCAAGAGAAATGCTAGAGAGGCCTTTGTGCTCATCAGCCAATTTGCAGCAAAAGGTATCAATCAGTTTCCCACATTTATTCACAAACATAAACACCACCCATACCAGGTACTATCAAAGGCATCAAAGCAGGACTATTTGTAGTCCTTTATTTTGGGATGGGAGTGTTATGAAAATTAGGGCTTTGTACTAGAAAACAAAAACTGGAACACAAGAAACCACTGACTTTGTATTTGCATTACTAAGCAGGTGGAAAGTGAGAAGCAAGACTATCTCTGGCAGGTACTGAAGTGCTAACTGTTCTTCAAATAAAGTGAAGTCAGAGGGAAATTCCAGGATGAAAGCAGAATTTACCCCGAAGTTTAATTTCCTGGCTTATGAGTCAACTAAGAGGCCTTCTACATTTATAAATTGCTATTACAAAAGAAGGGAACATTGTGGTTTTCAGTAAGAATTAACATTACAGGATCAGTATCATAATCTGAGCTTAAAGCAGAACGTCAGAAAGTAAGCCACTTGTATTCCATGGTGGTTTCTAAAGCCCAGAATGGCCATGAGTAAGACAAGAGGAAAGAGGCTTTGCTTCTTAAAGCTACAGCATCATAAAAGTAATGGGCACAGGAATATAACATTTCCAAACTACTGTTTGTAGTGTTCAGTGCACTACAGAGAAAAGTATATTGTGCGATGATAGCCCTTTAAGCCTGTACCACAGTTTAAGTTCTTGTATGTGTAAACCTGTAAAGTGCTGCTAGCTTTTCCAATATGGTGGCTTTCAGCCAGATTTCCAAGTGTTCTGATATCAAAAAACAGCCCCTAATATTCTGAGACCATCACACTCACTAATGCTGTTCTTGTCCTCCAAAGCTGTTAGTAACTTCCAGAATTTGAGAAGCAATGTAGCAGTTCGATCAATTAAATCCATGATGCTAAGAAGTCTAGATATGCCCCATAGGACAGTGGCCTCTGTGGGGTGTATATCCATGTATGCATGTGTATGAAACGGGCAAAATGCTGCAATTGTCACAAAGAGCTAGAACTTTAATTACAATGCTGCAACCACCTTGCCTGTTTTCTCCCTTCTGTGGAGATGCCACTGTCTAAAGATACTGGGGAACAATTGCTTTTATGACACTTGTATTGGCCTATAGGTACTTCTACTCTACAGATAGACCTCAGCTTACAGCAGTTCATTTAGTGACCATTCAAAGTTACAACAGCACTGAAAAAAGTGACTCATGATCATTTTTACACCAAGGTCCATTGCAGCATCCTCAGGATCAAAATTCCGACGCTTGGCAAATGATTCGTATTTATGATGGTTGCAGTGACTGGGGATAAGGGATCACCTTTTGTGACTTTCTGACAAGCAAAGTCAGTGGGGAAGCCAGAGCCATTAAACAACTCTGCTACTAGCTTAACAACTGCAGTGATTCACTTAACAACTGTGCAAGAAAGGTTATAAAATGGGGATAAACTCACTTAACACCTGTCTAACTTAGCAACAGAAATGTTGGGCTCAGTTGTGGTTGTAAGTCAAACATACTGCCAGCCAGCCTCCGTAAACCAGCATATCACCATTCAAGCAGCCTCCAGTTTTTATAAGAAACATAACAATAAACAAGGCTTTCCAAGTGAAACCACAGATCCAAAAGGGAAGGGTCCCATCTCACCAATGAGTTGCTCCTTCGAGCCAAAAGTTTCATGTCTTCAACATTAACTGTACTCCGTTTTCCGTGCCTATGAGGAGGAAGAAGTAACCAGGTTAAAAGAAGGTTGCAGGAAAAATGTCTAATCTTAAAAATCTTTATCAAAAAAGTTGCTTACGTGTAAATCGTTCAAACTTTTTCTGTAGCTGCTAGGTATATTAACAAAGTGAACTTTTTTACACAGTGACAAGTAGATTATGTTGAAATGCTTCTGGGATTTTAATTTGGCTAGAAGACCCCTGATTTATCCAGCCCTCCTAGACTTCTTTTCAATACTAAAACTGACAATTTATCTATCAGACTTTGAATGATAAATAGCAGGGACATTTTGTTCCTTCTGTTTTGATGTTTATCTACGTAAAATGAAATGTTCCCTTGGCAACTGATACACTGTGGAGAAAGTTATCAAATTATTATTCTGTACTACAGCAATTTTCATTGATAAAAGGAAATTGACTGCGTTACTTTGTAATTCAGTATTCTGTAATTGTATTCTATATACAAGCAACGTTGTTTGAACTGAGGGAAGGGCAGGCCTTGAAATATTTCCTGTGCACTAGTACAATGTTTCATCTGATCTTCCCATGGTTCTTGAGACTTTAAAATAAAATTATAATAAATGGAAGTGAGGGAGTAGCGAAGGAGAGAATTATCTCAGCAAACTCTAGATCACTGGATATTAAAAACCAGGTTCTTTGTGCGTCATTCAAGTTCCGCTTGATTTATATATTAACACACTTGCCCATTATATAAAGACATTGATTTAGAACTGTGATGTGCAAAATGAAAATTGACTTTCATTAACCCAGAAAAATGGACACAAAAGCAAAATGTAAGTGGAATGAATAAGAGGGGAAAAAAGATGAAATTATGACTAGTTAAAAACAGATACTGTAAGGAGAGGTCTGATCTTGTGGCAGTCTCATGTTTTTAGACAAAAAAACCCAGATGTACAATTTTTCTACCAGTTGCAGATAGAAAAGAGCAATAGAAAAAGTTAGGCAAATACAAGAGGAGGGATTGAGCAGGACAGGTCTCAACCTGGCAAAAAGATTAGATTACAACACCTTCCAATCCAAACATCATCCAGTTACTTTATTAAGCCTATAGAATGTTTTACTGCTAAAATCTGTATACTTCTAATATAATACAAAAGCATGCTCTCTGTCTGTTCATTAACTAGCACCCTTCTTAGTCCACCCATTTTTCAAGAGCCTGGCACCAGATTCGCAAGTAATTTAACTCAGTTATTAAATAAAATATGAATTAATGCAGTGAAATAAAGTCCCAGAATTAATTTTAGACCATCCTTGCTAAAAGCCAGCTGGTTGAAAGCAAGAGGCTAAGAGTATATGTAGATATGACACTCAACAGAAAACAAAAGAAAAATACTTTTCTAGTTGTCTTATCAGACAAAGATACATGATGATTATTGTTAAGTATTACCTCTTTCCAGAGTACTTACTTGGCAAACATTTCAAGATCCTTTGCAAAAATTTCTGAAAGGGGAAAATTAAAAGAATCTTAAAATATTTTCACTTGAAAAGCAGAGCCAATTTCAACACAAAAAAATATAGGTAAATCATCACTGATTAATGTAACCTAGCTTCCAATATTATCATAAACAGATTTATTTGTAAACAGCCCCAGTTTGTTAGTTAGGTGGTGATGAAAAATACATTGGTTATTAGAATAGCAATTTTGTAAGCTAAGAATAGATCTAATAAAACATTACAGATAAATTAAAGGCAATGTATCAAGGATAACAGGATGAATGAAAGGAAAAGAAATATACCCATATTTCTAAATAAATATTCTGAGCTAAAATTCTGGATCTTATTAAACAAAGTGCACAGGAGGATGAACATAGCACCTATCCAGAATTCCTTAAAACAGCTGCACCCTTTTGGATCTCACTATTGCAAATGTTACATTTGCATTGCTATGTGTTCCAAAGCATGTTTTAAGAACAAATCCACAATCTGGGAGGTGTAACAAAATGTACATGATGACATCACAAAAATGTCATGATTTGCCTCTTTGTATCAGACATCTGGACACAAATACATACCAGTAGTCCTATATGGATTGGAAGCCCCTTCTTTGCCACTGGTAAAGTTTAAGTTTACGTTTATTTTAATTTGTATACCGCCCTTCTCCTTTGCAGGACTCAGGGCGGTTCACAGTCAATTTAAGAAACATTCAT
>JANHFK010001483.1:86511-96812 GCA_036250565.1 Sibynophis collaris
GAAGGAAGGAAGGAAGGAAGGAAGGAAGGAAGGAAGGAAGGAAGGAAGGAAGGAAGGAAGGAAGGAAGGAAAAATTGTTTACAATTAGCTATAGTACAGAAAAAAACAAAACAAAACCATATAGGAAATGTTTCATAATGAGCTCAGTGAAGAACAAACAGAAACTGCATCTTCTATATTTTTATTATTGTTCTTCTCCAGTTTCTGGTAACAGCAAGATACAAAACAGCCACCCTTTACTTTCTCACACATTTATCATCTTCCTTCACAAGTCTTTTCTTATTTGTTGCAGGAGGAAGAGGCATTGTTTCTTTCAAAAAATAACTGGATTAAGCATTTCAAAAAGAAAAATGGAAGCCTTGATGAGGTGAAATTGGCATTGCTTTATCTCTACCCTCAATCATGCTAAAACTTGTGAAGTTCTTCCTTGAACTATAATAAATGGTAACTCTCAGAAATCATTTATGTGGCAAAGATACCTCTTTTTTTTCCTTTTATGTCTTAACCAAGTTTCAGCCTTCAAGGGCTGAGTGTTTATTTTCATCTTGTTTACTGACAACCATAAATATTCAAAATTATGACTTAAAATATAGGAGTGTAATTTAAATGTACTTGATTACACAATAATTTTCAAGCATACCATTGTATTTCTGTTGTCTGAATTTTTCAAACGGTTCTGCTTTTAAGGATTAGTTTTCCATTGCAAAGAAAACAAGTTATTAACATTTGGAAACCGGTGCTGAATAATTTTCAGGGAGACATGGAAATGAGCAGCAGACACAACCCTCCCATAGAACAGGCTTTCTAGAATGCAGTAGTCTATAGAATATGAACCAATTTCCCAAATTAATTCACATGCTGTGTAATATTTTGTCACATGCACTTCTATAGTCCTGTGTCCTGCTTAAATGAATGATGGAAGGTTTTATAGACTATATGACAGCAAGTAATTAAAAGCAGACACCTGAATAGCAATATTGTAACACTGCATTGCTTGTTTGCTCCACTAATCATAAATATATATGCATAATCATAAAAATAAAATAGATCTCAATTTATCAAGTCCGTATAAATTTTTGATTAAAAGAAGAAGATACAATTTAATGCATGGAAGAAAACATTTATACTTAAGAGGCAGATAAGGTTAATATGGCAACTTTCAGTATCAACTTTTTAAAATCTCTTTTGCAGGCCCCTACAATTCTTCCAAGGAACATCCGTTTTTTCCAGAATATACTCTGAAGACTAGCTAATCTAACAGACCATTTGCTTTTAAGGAAACAAAACAAAACTGCCAAAGATATCTGACTAATAAGACAGATCAGAGCTCATGTTGACATTTCAGTTGTTAAATAAGAATCTTTCGTGCCACAGTTTCTTGCAAAAGCAGAGTTTTCCCACACTGACACTCATTTGCAGTTATTGGAAACAACTGCTTGCAATTAATTAATATGTAATAGGAGGACAGGGGAGAGGAATGGGCAGCTGAACGCTTCTGTCCATGTAATGAGTTATTAAACTGATCACAATCAATGCAAACCCATTTGAATTGACATAACCATAACTAAGTATCAGATCCCTTCATCTCTATTATGAATAGATGCATTTCTGTAGTAACTCCAGTACCTGAAAAGATTTATTTGAGACCAGCAGTTAGAAGACAATGAGTGGCAGTTTCCTAACTTCAACATCAAAGTACTGACCACTGGTCATTAGTATATATTTTTATTTATTACTTAATATTTTTTCGTGTCATAAAAAATATGCCAGTTGCTGGAAAATACAAAAAGGAGATTGCTCTTATGTTCATATCTTGCTTTGGGATTCCTCTTGTGAGCATCTGATTCGCAAAAGTGGGAATTAGTATACAGAATTAACAGGTTCTTTAGTCTGATTCTACAATGCTGTTATGTTTTTAACAAGTAATACATAGTTGTGTACTTCAAAGATTTCATTCATCTTCTCCTGTGGTGGGTTCTAACCCATATATGTAGGACGACTATAACAGATCGTCTAGTGGACCTTCATAGACAAATGAATTACTCTCTTAATACCGGTAACAAAAGTTAATTTAGTTTCATATATGCTGGCCTGTGTACAAACTCTAAAGAAATGTGGGACAAAAATACAACAAACTAATTACAGAAGATTACAATTTCAGCTGAGTCAATTTAGCAATGCTAAAATTTATCTTCATTGCTGTACCATCACATCGTCTGATACAACTTCAAAACATATAGAAATAAATAAACTCAGAAACAGAATTTCCTTTTCTTCCTGAAATCACTATCGTATTATCTTATGCTCCAGCCTTTTCCCATGATCTAGCTGAAGAAAATTAGCATATTTTTACTATGGTTGTTTTAGTTGGGAGGAGAGAAAACAATAAATTGTATGTTGTAATCAATATATGTGTGCTTTTTGATATTTTTTGGATAACACTACTTTTTTGGTAATTTAAACTGTATTGGATTTTTTTCAAATGATCTAGAACAGGGATCTGCAAACTTAAACACTCAAAGAGCCATTTGGACCCATTTCCCACAGAAAAGAAAACACCGGGAGCCACAAAACCCTTCCCGTGCCTGACTATTTTTTGAACAAAAGCTAGCATATGTAGTTGATTTAAATGTTCTGTTTTCTTCTCAAACTTTTATTTCCTTGGATTTATCCATGGTTGGCCTACGGGGGTTGAAAAGCTCAATAAATTGTGTGCTAGCGGGTGTCGCACATTGGCGGTTGTGACAGATATTTTGAGTGACAGGGAGCCATAGCAGAGGGGTGAAAGAGCCACATGCAGCTCCAGAGCCGCAGTTTGCAGACCCCTGATCTAGAATATAATCACAGAATGGCAGAGTTTGAAAGGGCCGTGGATCTGCCATTAAGTTAAACCCTATGCCCAGTATATAAAAAAGGAGATCCTGTGGATTTTACTCCTCTAGCTATTACGAACTCTAGGGGGTGATGCTCATCAAGGCCATCAAGCCAGCATTGTCCAAAGATATTTCCCAGGTCATGTGACCAGCATGCCGCCATGGAACATTGTTATCTTCCCACAGAAGTAGTACCTATTTATATACTCGCATTTGCATGCTTTCGAATTGCTACATTGGCAGGAGCTGGGGTGAGGACATGAGCTCATCCAGTCACATGGTGCTCAAGTCTTGAATTTGGGCTGCTGGCTTTCCAGTCAACAAGCAGAGCATCTTAACTACTGAGCTATTGCCCAGAATAGATACTCAAATTATGGCATTCTAAACCGATGTGTGGCTTCTGCCTGAACACCTTCCAAGAAATGGTACTCAGTTCCTCATTGGGTACTTGGGTCTAATTTTTTAACATTTAATTGGGATCTGCCTGTAACTTAAATCCATTATTCCATGTCCTGCAATCTGGAATAAAATAAAATAAAATAAAATGTGCCATTCTTCTACTGTATGTGCCATCCTTTCAACCTCAGTCATCTTTTCTCAAGTCTAAACATACCCAGGTCTTACTGGCTTAAGTCAATTTACAATCAAGTACTATTTCAAGATCTTTTTTGCAAGTACAATTATCAAGACGGTATTCCCACCCTACACCTTAATCCAAGCATTAGCTTTTGGTTTTGGGGGGTTTTTTTTGTTTCCTAAGTGAAGAACTTTGCTCTTGTTTGTATTAAAATTCATTCTATTTCAGCACTTTTTTCCCAACCTACTTGGATAATTTTATTTTTGTCTTCTGCAATATTAGCTATCTAGCCCAATTTTGTATTATCTAATGATCTGTTATGCAACCCTCTCCACCTGTTCATCCAAATTATTGATGGATGACAACAGAAACACAAGACTGATCATTACAATGCCCTTTGAAGCCTTTGTCCATTATGATAAGTACCACTGATAAGCACTTGCGCACAATTTTCAAGCCAACTAAGTATCTGCTTGGCATGTCATCCAGTCCATACATTAGAAGGAACACAGAAACTGTCTTATGTGAAGCCAGTCTTTTTATCTATCTAGCTTAGTATTGTTTATACTGACTATTTAACAACTCTTAGATGTTTCCGACTTGATTGTTTTTCTAGCTTTGTCTGGAGAGGCAAAGAAATAAATCTGGGACTTTAATATGCAAACCAGGGCTCTACCCTTTAGGCTACAGCCTTTTTTTACAACTTGAAACACAATGAGAAAACACATTAAGTAACAGTGATGCTTATGTTAAGTGCATACAGGCAGAAATGAATATATTTGGGCAGTCTTTGCAATTCACATAGGTTCATGTTATTGATCAGCCATTTTATTCATCAGCTAACTGAAAATAACTTATTTGATTGCTATGTTGCTTCAACACTCTTAAATCTATATATCTATTTCTGGAATTGTGGGTTTTGTGTCTGGCTGCACATTTAACAAGGTAGGGGAAACATACCAAGCAAGGCTTGTTATATTCTTTCCATCTCCTTAATCATATTTCTGCTCTGGCCACATGGCAAGGAAAAGGAAGACTTACATCAACAATATTCTTGGTAAGTACCCAATTGCCTCTCCTAGAGAGGTGAATTGAGATTTTTTTTTTACTAGAATTTTCTTCTCTGCAAATCTCAACTACATCAAGCAAAGTAAAGATTCAGAAAAGGACAAATATGATGATTGGAAGATCAGCAATTAAGTCCTTTATATAGATTGAAAGGATTGAGAATGCTTCACCTTGAAAAGATTGAATGGAGGTAACCAAAAGGATATCAATGAAAAGAAGCTCACCCTTGTTCTTGTCATCTTATAGAACAGAAGAAAAAATAGTGGACTTCAGATACAGGAAAATAGATTCTCACTGAAGATTAGAAAAAAAAACCCCTAACCATAAGAATAGTTTGACAGTGGAACTATCTGAGACCGAAGAGCCTGTTGTCATAATAGAGTTGTAGGCCAATATAATATATCTTAATGTCCTTGCTTGAGTAGTATGAAGCTTAGTAGTGGTAGCACTATATACCAAAATGTTCAATGGAAACATTAACTGATGAAGGAAAAAAGAATACATTCCCAAAGACATTATTGTAACATGGCTGAGAGAAAATGTGGAGGGTGCTCTCTAAAACCATCCCTCCCAAAAAGAACTCAGTTCTAGAATGTTCACATAATGCCTTTGCAAACAGGAAAAACCTGCCCATAATGAACAGAAATCAGAGTGAAAAATCTACAGATATTACATAAACATTTTATATAAGACCCTAAAACATTGAGCTTCACTCGTTTCTTACAAAATATCCTAAAAGTCACGTCATGTGAACAACAAACAGCTATCTTGCTTGAAAAAAAATACTTTCTCACTAAGTTTTCTCTTTTGCATTAGGGTAAGTCTGAAGTTGGGTTCCAGAAATCTGGCATAAGGAAATCAACAAAAATGGCTTGTAATATTATTATTATTTTCAAAGGTAGGCCTACAGAAGTGCTGATTTAGTGGGCAGCCACTTACCTCCAGTGATGACAAAACTCTCTGACTTCTGGAATGCGTTTCTCATAAATCTCCATCTATGATAAAGCATATTAAAGCTTTATACCCCTGAAATATTTCCTTAGAGAGGAAACAAAATTCCATAACTGGAATATATTACTGGAATTTGGAAATTTACTAGTTGGACTAAATAGCTACAGTTAAAAAGTTGAGGGGGAAAAGTTTACTCTCCAGTCATGCATTTATAAATTTCTTCTTTCGTCACAATAAAATTACAATTAGGTAACAACTGCTGAAAGTTTTGGATGGCTGTGAAAAGGTCTTTCAGATAGCCTTAAGTCATAACCTACCTTCCTATGAAATCAATTTTAGGATGGGGATAAGAATTCAGATATGAAAAAAATCATAATTTAAACAATGGTACTGTTTATTGCCATGGATACCAATAATTTCATTAACTATAATTTCATATGTTATAAACTTTGGTATAGGGAATCTTTATTTTAATTGTTTTTGCTTCTAATGCTTCTTTTGTTTGTCAAAAGATTATAATATGTTAATGCAATGGAGCATTAAGATGAATGAATGAATCATCATTTTCTTCTGTAGGTTTCTCTGTAGTTTTAGGATAGAAATTAGCTTTAGCAAAAAAATCAGACAACTAGACTCAGTTGCACTAATCTAGGATTTTTGTAAATAGTGCAATGGGTTTTCAATATCTGGATTAAAAATTAACTTCAAGCCTAATCCATTTTGCCACCTTGGCCCATCTAATTCATGTGCCTTGGGTAAGTTACAAATGGCTATGCGAACTGAACTGCCAATAAAATTTTGGATTGGCTGACCTGCACTCTTCCTCTTCCCCCACTCACATCACCCTCCTCTTTTGAACGGTACTACAATTTTCACTACATAAGGAGATACACTTGAATTATAACTTGGTTGCAAAAATACTTGCAATATTTCAAGAGTTTCTCAGAGTCTTAAAAAAAATCTGTCAAATCAACATGTTTTATTGTATATTGTATTTGTAATTACAGAGTATAAATGTCTATTTCTCATGCACCAGCATTTATTACTCAGACTTCAGGCCTCATTAAACATCTTATTTCAAAAAGCAGCTAATCCTTTTCATGATACTCATTTCTACTGAGCAATGAAGAAGCAAGACCACATTTTATCTACAGATTTAGACATTTATAATTAAAACCATTATTTCTTTGATATTTCAGACCACACTAAAAATTTTCAGTTTTAGAGGAAAGCACCTACAAAGGTTATCAACTTTTATTTCTGCCAAATATTACTTCCTTCTGCTTCTGAGTGCAAAAATCGCACCACAAAAATGGGCAATTTTGCTATTGAACTTTGGCAATATGATATGGGAACACAAAACCAGATCAAGGCAGGTCACAGGTTACCTGCCCTTATTTAATATATGCCAAATGACACCATAATGAAGCATAGCAAGATGTAAATTTGAGGTGAAGATAAATGCAGAAAAACTGATTTCCTAATTGCCGTAACCATGCAACATTAAAAAAGGGCACTGCCCATAATCCCAAGGCCTATGGCAGCAATTAAGATTGCTGGAGAAAACATTAGCTTTGCATGCCCTGGTAGAGATCACTAAAATTGAGATGGCGGAGTGGGAGGAAAAAACACTCTGGCATTTCAAAGTAGAATTCAGGGACACTGAAACAACAAAGCTGGTAAAGAACAAACCAAGATAAGCAGTTTACAAGTTATAACATCCCAATTGTTCCAGTTGCCAGCTTTGCTAGTCATATATGAAGAACATTATTATTAGCGGAGCCAACAAAATTACCATAGTAGTTTGTATTGGTTCTCTCAAACATGACATTCCTGGTTAGTTACTCCTCCTTAAAAAACAGTCTATTTGTGGCAGGGTTGGAATCCAGCTGGTTCTGACAGGTTCTGAAGAAGCGGTAACAGAAATTTTGAGCAGTTCGGGGAACTGGAAGCAACAATTTTGAGTAGTTTGGAGAACCAGCAAATGCTACCTCTGGCTGGCCACAGAGTGGGGTGGGAATGGAGATTTTGCAATATCCTACCCCCAGGAGTGGGGAGGGAATGGGGATTTTGCAGTATCCTTCCCCTGTCACGCTCACCAAACCACATCACACGCACCAAGCCACACCCACAGAACTGGTAGTAAAAAAATTTGGATTTCACCTCTTATTTGTGGGCTATACTCCTTCTCCTCAACCAAATACTCTGTAGGACTTGATCAAACTGTGGCAAAGCTTAATTCAAGAGGGATATCTAGATTTTTTTTAAAAAGTCTATTGCCAGAAGCTCATATATGCTCCAGTTTACATTAGATATATTTATCATATTTTTAATATGCCACATAGAAGGGCATTTACTTTGCTACAATTTGATGCCAAGTGTGTCCTCAGTGACCATAATGAATCAAGGTTGAGTTCACAACACGTTAGTCTTTTTTTTTTTAATCATACTGTGATTTCCTGAATCCACTTTACTAGCAAGTTTTCTTGCCTATCACAATCAGTGATTATAGATCAGCTTCTGCAAGATCAGTGCATCAAAACATCTAAGAAAGTCACAAGAGTCCATAGCTGCATCTATGTCTATTACGGATCAACAGGTTTGTTCCCCAACCAGCTAAACCCAGGGTTTTTTTTCCTTTTTCCTTTCTCTCTTCTACAATTGTTCTAAGTCTGTTGTGAGCCACAATTCAGAATGTGACTCTGATCTTGACGTTGTTGCTCCAGTTGAACCTGTGGATCATCAGATTGTCAGCCTCCAGAATTATTAAGCCAAGATTGATTTGAAACTGACCACCCACAGACATCTCCTGTGTTGCTACAGCAGTGAGATGAGGCCCCAAATCTGGACAGTAAACACAGTAATGCTGCTCAATGAGGCTGGCTCCTCGCTAGGCAAAGGGTAAGGCATGAGTATGCAGACTGATTTAAATAGCTGCTATGCTTTTAGTCTTTGTTGGAAACAACTTGTGATACTTGTTCCTGCTTCTTGATTCCTGGACTGGCTGACGATTCGATTTGGCATTCTCTGATTATTGGAATATATTAACACTATCTCTTGCTTCTTGGACTGTAATTAGCACTCTTCAGGCAAGCTCTCTCTGCTAGATATTTGAATTATGATCCTGTCTGCAATTATATGCCTAGTGAATACTGTAGTGAATACTTCAGTTCCTTAGAAACTCCATATGTGTGCCTGCAACCTTGACACAGAATAAGGTTCCCTCACCAATCTCTGTACAGCACATCAATATATTTTGTAATACTTTATTCCTTACCAAGTTTGATCTATTCATTAGGTTGACCTTTGTTGTGTTAGAAATGTATTCATGTTCTACAACTATTACTACTTAAGAATTACTATTAATTATTATTATAAAATTTTATTTCTTTTTTCTTTATGGTCTATCACCATTTACAAATAAGTGAATATGGCAATAGCCAACCATGGTCCTATATCAGATTTGCACTAAACCTTTGAGATGATGATCATGATAATGACTGTTGCTCTTATTGTATTCCTTTCACTGAAAATATTTATAAAGCGATTACTTCTTTACTCTGCCCTGAATGCCCTGAATCTTTCGAATGAAAAGCTCAAAACACTGTACAGAGTTGAATTAAATAAGATACAAAACATCTAGACCTTCTTCCAGGATGGCTTCATTCAAATGAATAAAGTATTTTTTGATTTGGATTCAAACAACATAATGCAACCTACAGAATTTTTCTTTCAAAATTTATACCCTAATGTATTTGATGAGTTTTAATTACATTAAGTGCATATCCTCATAATATATCTAGATTAAAATTGCTACTGCTAAATTTAACTGTGCTTAATTCTGCAAGAATACATTTCAATAGTTAATTGGAGGAAAGGATATGATATTTCATTTTTTTCTGCCAAGTTATCAAATTCCAAAAGATTTAGAAAGCTGAGTAATACATATATTGAAACATGTTAAAATTTTAATTTTGGATTTGCAGAATACCTTTACTTCTATAATGATATATAAGTTTTAATTGTTAGTTTGTTTAATGCTGCCTTGCTCTGAGGATAAAATAATGTCAGTATACCATGGAAAGGAAAGGACTGTAATCTTGAGAATATTCTGCATCTGAATATGCTATCCCAGAAAAACATTCCTATATGAACTTTACAAAGCCAGAAATATATAGTTCTCAAACTTTAAAGTCAGAAAACATGGACTACCAAGTAGCCAGAAATAATGAAACATTGGTTCATTTTAAGTGATAAAATCCTGCTTTAATTTTGGAGTACAGCCACTATAAAAAGTCTTTATCCTTTCCAACACATTAAAATGCTGAAATTATGTAAATAATTCAAATCTTTTGTCAGCAGGATAGTTCTTCCAAAATGGAACAAAATAGGACTAACATTGATATACTGGGAGAAGCCAGAAAAAAAGAAACTGGGCAAGATCTGGTTGGAGACTGCAGAGAAAAGTATTCTTAAAAAATGGGGGACAAACCAGCCTCCACTTTATACAATTGGAAGAGGCATTTTGGGGGACGTATGGAGTGTTGACTGCCCCAAACTGAGCCCTATTCCCTCATCAGATGACCCACGGAAACAAACAGAGACATAGATATTTGTTCATTACACAGAACAATGTATAGTGTCTCTTAGAATTTTTTAATATAATCCAGGATATAAATTTGTTTTTCAGAATAAAATGTATATTTTGCTCGTAAAAAAAAAAATCTGGACAAGTGAGGGGGAAGAAATATTAAATATGTTTGCTATCTTGAGTTGTTTATATAAATAAAAAAGGTGGGATATAAACAAAATATAGCACCTCTGAACATTCA
>JANHFK010001483.1:128982-142389 GCA_036250565.1 Sibynophis collaris
AGAAAGAAAGAAAGAAAGAAAGAAAGAAAGAAAGAAAGAAAGAAAGAAAGAAAGAAAGAAAGAAAGAAAGAAGAAAACAAGGTAAGATACTAAAGAGACCACAAGGTGGCTCTGATCTGCTACAAATAAACAGACGTTGGCCCAAAATATTACAGGATACAAAAAAAGAAATCAAACTTTTATAAATTCCAAGAACACTCTTTAAAAAACATTCTGAATATTCATGGTAATTGTTTGCTATACAAATGAATGCCAAAATCAAACACTGTACTATTGACGTGCACAGAAAAATAAAGAAGAGATAAAGAGTTAAAGAGTGAATACAACCCAGAAAACCCAGATCAAAAATCCAGCAAAAATTCTTGGCTATTTCCTGAAAATAAATACACACAAATATACATACACAAATACATACATACGCATGCACGCGTGCACACACGAGGAAGGGGTAGTTAATGTCATTATACTTTACAAGGAACTATCTCATTTCAGATGATATAAATTGTGAGCCTCAAGTCTGCAGCCTACCAATTCTTAAACCAATATCCTAGAGCTGACTTTAAGGACCTTGTTTGTAAGACATAATGGAATGAAATATTGCTTGTGAACTATTCCAGTGTGATTCAAAGTAAGACTTTTGAAGAATAACCAAATTTGGGGTTCAAATTTTTGAAGCCTTTTTTAAGCTGAAGGAACCAATAGAATTCTCTGACACCTATTGTAGAAATGGTATGAATAGGAAATGGATAAATTAATTCATCACATACTGACTAAATTATCAGCTCAGACTTTAATTGTAAGGCCAGAATGCCCCATATTAATTTGTCTGACCTCCTGTAAAGAAAATTACATCTCTTCCCATTATTTAACATCGAAAAATTCAATTTGCATTTAGACAGACCTTGTCTAAGAAAAAAATAACTCTCCACATTTTGAACAATACGTTTTATTTCTCCTCTCAGAACATTAAGGAACTACTAAAGTCGTCGTACTGCCCAACCATCAAAATCCTTGGACCAGTTGTTTTGAATAGCTTTTAATCTCGTTTTTTCCATTATTAGGACGAGAAAGCTGCTTTCTCTTGTCAGTTAAGAGAACCAAAGGCCATCAGCAATAGTACTTTTTATCTTCTAGGAAAAACAAGGGGGAGAACAGTTTAGTCCATTCTATAAACTGCCTTGTGAGGGTAGCAAACAGCCTGGCCTATTATCAGGAAGAGACTGTGAGCATTTCCCTCTTTTCAAGTATAGCACAGCAGCATAATAATTAGCCTGGAGTCAACTTTATTGCTGGTATTGTCAACACATTTTTTGCATTATTGCTTTGCTTTCCTAGCATCTTAAATCTCTTAGTCTTTAAATAAAGAAGAAAGATCCATTCATTTAGGTGCAATTCCACATGAGCTAATGGTTCAGTTTTCAAGCCACTATAAATCGACTAGCCTGACCTCCTAAATAGACCGCATGAACCAGAGTTGCCCCAAGTTTAGACATAATGAGAAACGCTTATGTTTTAAAACTCCACCTTGTATAAATGTCAAAGAAAAAGAAGACAGGACTAATAGCCATTACTTAAGTATGTAACATGTACGTGTGCATGCACAAATATACATGCACACCTTCAAGTCATTATTGATTTCTGGTAACTGCCTGGATAAGTCCTTGCAGTTTTCTTGGCAGCATTTTCAGAAGTGGGTTGCCCTTGCCTGCTTCCTAGGGCTGAAAGCGAATGACTGGTTCAAAATCACATTGCTGGCTTTGTCTCCAAGGCATGGCTACAATTCAGTCTCCCAGTTTCTAGTTTGGTGCCTTAAATCTCTAGAACAAACTGGCTTTCTGCCTATGTTACTTCTTGCCAAATCAAATATAATTAACCTTTTATTTTTGCAATTAAACCTTTATATCTAGCATAAAGACAGTTTATTGACTTTAACAAATCTTTACAGCTTGGCTGCTGTTAATGGCCCTTTTCCAATAAAGTCCTGCTTCTGCTTCTACTGATAACATATAGTCTGAACTTGTCCTTCAATTGGAAGCACAATGCTGCCTAGTAAAGTCCCAGTAGAGATTCCCACTGAATTCAAAGTAAGCTAAAATATTTTGACTCAAACATTACTGATTGCAATCACATATAGCATACTTTGCTTACTAATAAAATGTGTCCTGCACTTGCTTACTGAATCCAACAATCTGTTGCATCTTCAGTCCAACAACTTCTAGAATATCTTATTAATAGCTTTACTGAATAAGAATGAATATTCTCTAACATAGAATCTTTTCTGATAATAAGAAAAACTATGTTTCAGCAAAGGAGCAAACAAGTTATAAATAATTTACTGAATTAAAAACAGAATTCTTTTATTGACAAAATAGTAATGAGAGGCAGAGAGAATGCACTTTCAAATATGTTTACAGTGGTTTGAATGATAGAACTAATCTGAGTTCTAAAGTTAGTCCAAGTTTTTCTAAAAGTTCTTGAAGAATTATGTTAAGACAAACTCTGATTTTTTTTAAAAAAAAAGGAGTGGGGAGATGTAGGAAACTGATGAAGAAGAACTGCAGGTGTAGCTTCATTTTTTAGGTAGATAGACTATTTAAACTTGCCTAGAGTTGTTTGCTAAGTAGCTATAGAAATCAAATAAGTAAGTAAGTAAATACATTTATTTAGGGAACATGCCTTATTGAACAAAGAGAACAGTAGATTTTCTGGATTAATTCCCTGTTATAGATTTAGCATGCCCTTTATAGAAGGAAAGGCAAAACTTGTGTTATGTACCTAAAGTGTGCTCTTTGTTCTATTTGTTTTTTTGTTTTTTTATTTGGAGTCCATTATTCTATATTACCACAAATATGGCAATCTATTATATGTTTTATATCATTTGACTGATGTAATTGTGTGCATTATTTCAATGGCATCTTTTATTTATCTATATTTATTAAAAACATTCCTCCCTTCTAAAACCTACAAGTTACATAGACAATTGAGCTAATCAAAATATAACATACTTACATTGAATTTTATTATGTCATATATCAAGTACCGAGGAACAACTTGACCATTTACCTTGTCAATTATCATTTCCTTAAAAAGAAAAGCAAAACAGTATTTTAATATTCACTCAACAACTTAGGCAACAGTTCAACAATTGATTTTAATTAAAAATTATTTTATGCATATTTCCACAACTGATTTTAGCTAAAACATTCTTTTATACTGGCCGCTATTTTCAACATGGTTGGTTTATTTTTGTCTTTTGTCAAAATCATGAAGGCAACTGAAAGACATGAGTGGGAATAAAATGGAATGATGTAGCAGCTTTCTTACAATTTTATCATTTCTTTTTATCGTCAAGGATACCATTTACAATATCAACATTTTAGGAATATTTTTTGTAAAGCAGATCCATTTAGAACTCCTGTTCATAACCCCTAGCAGAAAATAACTTAAACTGGGAATCCATAAAGATTATACCAAGATATTGTCATTCTAAGGCAAAGCTACAGCAGTACATTCATCTGAATAGCACATTCTACCTTTCATTAACATGAAATTAATCAAATCCAGGAATTGCAACATTACTCTGCTGAAGGCAATAACTATTATGAGCCATGATGCAGAATCTGACTCTGACCTTGAATCTGATGGTGTTGTTCCTGTCTGTGCTTCAAGATTGTCAGCCCCAGGAGTCAGTAAGCCAGGATTCAACTGAGGCTGAACAGCCAGAGACATGTCCTGTTTCACTAGAGCTGACAGGTGACTATGCACACACACCCCAAATCCTAGATGCATACTGAGTCAGAGCAACGATCCCTGATGATGCTCTTCACTAAGCAAAAGGTGAGGCATGAGTAATTGCAGACAGCTGTCTGCAGTCAGATTTAGATAGCTCCTTTGCAGTCTTTGTTGGAGACAATCATTTGGCTTCCCAGCTCATGATTCTTCTTCCTGCTTCTTGTTTGTGACCTCTTGACCAGCTGACTACCTGATTTGGCTTTCTCTAACTCCTGGAAAGTATTTGGACTAGGCTATTGCTTTTTGGACTCTAATGACACTTTTAAGGAAGCACTCTCTGGTAGGCATTTGAATTACATTTCAGTCTGTTGTTATTTACTTCAACTACAGTAAACAAGTTCTGAGTATTGCATCTGTGTGTGTAACTCTGAAAGAAAACAATAGATGAGAACAACATAGTCTCTATGAAGATTTCTATTATCCCTGTTGTGTTGCTAAAGAAACAAAAAATAAGTATGGGATAGTCGGGTGATACTCTGAACTGCCAATAAAGAATTCTGAAGAACTAATATTTAATTGCAAAGTGATTATCTTTAACAAGCGCTTTATATTTTATTAGAACTATTCCTGACCTTGAATATGGTTTTCAATGCACTAAATAAAAACAGCTTTTATTCAGGCCAATATTAAACCTAAGGAGCCTATGACTCTTGTTGAGACTTGTGCTGCAACAGCTAATATGCCCCCTGATTTATTCTTAAATGTCTGTTAATTTGCTTTTTTTTTATCTTCTAGGTTTAGATGAAGAAACACTCTACTTCTGAAAGAAAAACCTCTCACACTGCATTGAAGTCATTGGTCCTGGGAAAAGATAGGGTAGCAAATATGAAAAAATATCGCACAATGTTGGATTGAAAGTTATGGGCTGGGTAAGGGATCTCATTACTGCCTGTCAGTTTAAATAAACCCAAGTGTGAAACTATATAAAGTGATGGTGATTAAAGGTTTTAAAAGATATATCGTGACTCATTTCTTTCTCTCCCAGCAACCATGAACATCGTTGTGGTTACTGTAGGGACAAAATGAAGGAAAATGGCCATGTAAATTGCCTTGAGCTCCTGGACAAAAGGCAGAATATAGGTCAAATGAACAAACATGCTTAAAATACTCAAGAATTAAATCCGCTCAAGAAATGATGTGTAGATACATGTTGCTCTAACAGCAGGGCATTTTTGTAAAGTTCCATGGTAAAATAAATATAGTAGGATCTCTGGCCAAGGACAAATTTCAATCTTTCATCTGGTGACTAACATGAGAGAGACACATTTCACTACTAATGATCTATCACAACTTGTAGCATAAAGAAAACTTGCTTTGTAACGGAATTTTTTATAAAATGATGTACTGCTGATACTGGTCACCAGATCAATTTTCTAGAATGTATAAACTTACTTCAAATAGGCTGGAAATGTGAACATGAAGGAACATTTTATCATGTTTGGTGCAAATGTAAAAAACCCAAAACATTTTGGATGCAAATGCACACACTAATTCAGAAGATTCTACTGGTTAAAATACAACTGAAACCATTTTCCGGATGGAACATGCCCAGATGGCTAAATTAACTTCTTTGATTAGAGAAAAAACATCTACATTGATATATAACTTGACTGGTAACCCCATGCAGATTTTTCTGCATGAAATGGAAGTGGGGGGATTGCATTTATGGTTTGTGGGTTGATGATTAGAAAAAAAACTGTATAATAGAAAAAGAGCACCTTTTCTTTGTAATCACACAGCAATAATTCATTTTGTAAAGGTATTTCTTTTTACTAGGAGCCATGGTGGCGCAATGGTTAGAACGCAGTATTGCAGGCTAACTCTGCTGACTGCCAGGAGCTTAAGGTTGACTCAGCCTTCCATCCTTCTGAGATCAGTGAAATGAGGACCCAAATTGTTGGGAGCAATATGCTGACTCTGTAACCTGCTCAGAGAGTGCTGTAAAGTGCTATGGGACAATATATAAGCCTAAATGTTAAGTCTAAGTGCTATTGCTGCAGCAGAAACTGGAAGCTTTTTTTCCTGCTCTCTCTGCAGTTTTTTTCTTTCTTTTCTCCTTAAACTTATTAGTTTGTGCATTTATGTTTTGTGTAAAACTTTTAATAACATTTCTTAAAAACAAAACAAGTGTTGATTGGTGCATTTACTTGCTATTTCATCAAAGATCACTGCAATCTTAGGTTGAAATAAAGTCATATTTGTTCATCTGTAGAATGATGGTACCAGAAAAAACAAAGAGCTATTTCTATTAAAATTTCTCATTTTTAATGGTTCTCTGATAAGATCCAATTCTGGAACTTGGGAATAAAAGCAATAAAATAAAAATATTATTATAGTGTGGCTATAAGAAACCAATCCCAAGGACACATATTTGGTAAATAGCAATTTATTTTGTGAACCCTAGGAGTCTGCCCTACTAGAGTAGTATCTGCATTTTACCAGTACAATAATCACTACAAAATTCAATACTGAATTTAAGGAAAGCATGATTCTGCAAAGAAAACCTCTTACCCCATCCAAAAGAGTATTTTCTAAATGCACACGTGGATCTTTACGAAACGGAAACTCCAAATTAGACACTTGAAACACAGAGTTATCTCTGTCAATCATATAAACTTCATTCTTACCATCAATTAACATCATATACCTAAGGAAAAAAAAGAATGTAATATCAATTAAAGTCCTATTTCCTGCATAATGTTTACTCTATAGTTATTGAATCTTATCCCTCTTAACAAATATTTTTTTCAAAAAGAAAGTAGAACTGCTATTTTCAACTCAAGCTGAGTTTGAACCATTGGTTTTTAGGATCATCTATTGTTCATGTAATTTCATACTACATTTGAAACTACATTAGGCAAAACAAATATACATAATTGAAAATTATACACTGCATACTCTTTAAACAAGCAAGAACACAATGAGTGCTAGAGCATAAATCTTCATGCTCAGACCTGCCTACAGCTTGCTAAAAATTGCATTTGTCAAGGCTGGAACAAAATGAAATTCAAAAAAAAAATTATGTATGCTTAATATATAACATTATTGGAACAAATCTCTTTAATGCAGAAAAGTAAATGTGTCCAGTTACTTGCATGTATGCATGAATTATTTTGAACCAAAGGAATAGCAGACAACTTGAATTTCAGAGCTAAATACTTGCCAAGAAAATCAATAGCAAATCATCTTGACAGACATACAGTACACTCAAATATCCCGTTTGTAGCTTGATGAACAATGAAATATACCTTAATTATATAATGAATGTTCATGAAGCTCTTTTAAAAACTACCTGTAGAAAACTCCAGAATTCATTCAACATTAAAAATATTTTACTTAATATAGTTTACTATCACATTATTTTACTGCTTATATAGCCAGGTAATTTAAGCATCCTTAATCATTACTAAATCAATCAAACAGTATATATTTTAATAGGTTTGGTGATTGTAACTGAGAAAAAACTAAAACCCTATCAGAAATTTAGCAATTTATTAGAAATAAATTTATTTCAGCAATTCAACCTGCCATGAGCATAAAAAACCCTCCCTTTTTTACAACCCTGTGTAATCCATTAATTCGGGGTAGAGTCAGGGCGACTGGATGGAGCATAGCATTTACTAGCTGGATGCCCTTCCTGAAACCATGCAGAATTCATAAGAGATATTTTCTGTTTGCGCCCTAGGAGAGAAACATCTATCTCTACCTAGGATTGAACTCTCAACCTTTCAAGTGGGAGGCAAGTGTCTTTATCACTAAGCTACCATGTTGATCAAGCATAAATAACTGTAATACTTTATATATTAATTTGTATGTAGTACTGAACTCATAATATGCTAGATATTATAATTCTTTGGGCTTTCTTTTTATAAAGAAAAACTTTTATATGACTAAAAATGCTAAAACCCTTTTTCTTACCATAACCTCTGCCCTATGTTACATAGACAAGGACACTATTAGGACTATCATATTTAGACAAGTATTTAGAGCTGTTTTCAGTGGATTTTGTCTATTTTCCAATGGTTATGAGGCTTTAAATTTTTCTATTCTTGCTACTTATTAGACACATTATACATATATATTTACCTGGATGTATTTGTATTGTAAACCAACAGCCATTTTCAGAATTAACTAAATTGATGTTTATTTAAATAATATGATTTTTTTCTCTTTGGGTTTCTAGAACAATATTTCTTTCATTTATTTATCTACAGGAATTTTATATAGTATCATTAGCTTATAACCACAGAATACTAATGTTTGCAATTCTCTTTCCTTATTTGCTATATAAATTGGGAATTAGCACTTCTGCAAATTTACAAAGTAAACATAGTCTCACAAAACACATGATTTTTAATAAAAGATTCTAAGTTAAATAATTAAAATTTGCCCATTTAAATTAAAGATATAAATGCAAGTGTACAAGAAAAATCATAAAGCATGAAAACACAGATTTCTAATATGCATGTCATTGAAAAGGAATAGTAAAGTCTTGGAACCAAGACTTCTAATTATTTTAAACCCAACAGGTAGCCAACATCAAGCTACCATTCATTTTAATTTGCCACACAGGTTTATAATAAATTGAATTCCTTAAAGGAGATGAAGATTATAAAAGCAGTACTTATATGTGAGAAATCAGTCTATTTAATATTACTACATGCAATAAGTTTAAATATGCTCTGATGGAATGTTAGTATAACTGAAGTGGTAAAGCAGGACTGACATTCATAGCTAGATGATAGTACTCCAACACCATGAATCCCTGATCCTGTGGGCAGCACAGAAAAATACCATTTGGTCAATGATATCAAAGGCTACCAAGCTGTCTGAAAAGCCAGGAGGCCAGGGTTTTGCTTTTGTGCGGTCTGATTTCTGGCATGCCTTGGCCCGATATGCCATTCCACAGACCAAGGGTTGGAGACCCCTGCTATAGATTTCCCTCTTGTTCTCACTTCAATATCACATGACATTGCTAGGAGAAATCATATTGAGGGCCACATTTTGTGAATACAGGTACACTGCCTTTTACCATCCAACTCTAGATAGTAATTGGTACCCTGGAACATTGTGTGAGTTTAATAATGAGCTAGCCAAAAATAAACTCTAGTCAAAATGTGGGTATTCTGGGCTCCAATACTAAGGTTCAACTTGTTTTCAGGCTGGTTTTCCATTTAAAGATCAGAATGTGTTCCAATGCACTCTTGTTCTCTCAGCATTTAGGATATTTGTAAATAAAAAAATTCTTTCATCAAATTCTTTATTTCATTTTTTTAATTGATCCTAACATTATTTTAATTTACACTTAACAGTTTGAATTCTGAATTCCTCTTTAACTTTCACCATCTATATATCCATCTTACCTATCTAAGTAGGAAAGTAGAATATAAATCAAGTAAATAAGATAAAAGATGGAGCAGGAATTGTATCAGAAAGTACTAGTAATTTACTGGATGATCTAATTACCAAACATGTAATGTTTTAAACAACAAGAAGTCTCCTTTCCCTTTAAATACAGACCTTGTTGACATCATTTTGTTCAATGAAATCAAGGAATCAATTATGATCAAACAAAGCTAGCTGCTTTGGAAAGCAAAGACAGAATTTTGTTGAAGAAGAATATTTTCCATTTTGGTATTGAACACATATTCAGAATCACCTTAAGTTCTAGTCTAAATGAGATCTCATAAACCTAAATTCTTCCCATTCTTGCACTGAAATGTTGCATTGAAAAGAGGAAAAAATGAGGATGTAGTAATTTTATAAACTATCAGGAAGCGATTTCATTAAATCACTTCAAAGAGATATTTCATTTTACCTAGTACATCCCAGTAATACTTTTAACCTGAGGGGGAAAAAACTGTTTTATTTACTGTTTTTGCCTATAAGCATTTCTGTGCATTTGAGAAAAGCAACAACTGTGATTTTATGCTGAATTACTTAAACCAATAGAAACCCCCAATCATCAAAATATTATTTATGCAAGTTAGAAGTTAATCAGGTTCAAATGTAACAACAGATGTTGCACGGAAAAGCAGACTGAGCTAGCATGTTCACATTTGGCTTGTTACAGCTAACAACTATGCACATGTTATTAAAATGCAACTATTTTCCAAAACAAAAACAATTTCCTCAAGCTAAAGGAACATTGCCTCTATGTGTCTCTTTTAATAATTTCAGGAAATTAAAAGTAAGCCTCAAAAGCAAAATGATTACATTTCCTAACAATTGGATTTCACATAATAGGTTTTGGTCAGTTTGCAAATTTCTATACATAAAATGTAGGATTGCCTTCTCATAACTGCCATTTATTTCGCAGACTACCAACATCTTTTTAAAATTATCTGTAGCTTTATTCTCCTAAAGATGAGTGTCTCATTACCTTTGCTATGCCATTCAGGCCTGAACATTCAACTCTATTCATTAGAAAAAACATCTGCTACAAACATTATTAATGAGATATGTATCTAGGGACTGAAGAAAGCCACTAACCACCTGGGCTAATTATACTTTTTATTATAAAAGCCAAGAGCACCACATATAGAGAACAAACCTCTCCTTCCTGTGATAATTACCTTTCTTGTATAATTTCAATTTTGATAACCTACTTCTTTGAAAGTTATTATGTTTGTAAAACTATAGTTCCCTGAACTATTAAATTTAGAAGCCACCTGACTCCAAGATGACTCTGGGCAGCTTATATTTACATAGGAAAAAGAAAGAAAGAATTAATATAATATCTGCCCAAACTATCAACCAATAACTCAAGGTTCCCCAAATATCCTATCCTAGGGCTTAGGAAACTAGATAGATTTTTAACAACTTGTACAATATCATCAAGATAGCACCCAAATGAAGCTCTGGAGGTGTCACAACGGAGAGGTATACCTCCTGGGTCCCAGATGACAATCTCAGATGTTGGTTCACCTTCAAGTTCTCCTTCTCCATGGTCATCTTGGAGGATGTAGCATACAACAATTTCTGTTCCTACTCTAACCACAGTTTCATTTTTTTAATTGACTATCTCTAATTTGTACAAGATGCATTCCAATTATGCTAACTTAGAAACTTAGCAATTTGTCTATTTTTAAAACATTTACACCTATGATATATGATATCAGAAAAAATACTAATACCAGCCAGATAAAACAAACTTCTTTTAGTGTTTCTCAGACTGGCCCAATAATTATATTTTTACCAAGTTTAAATATAAAAGCAAACTCGAAAAAAAAATTGTATGGCTACAACCATATCAAAAATTTCCAACCATCAATTCAAAATATCTGAATCTTAACTATCTCAGAATTAGAGGGAAAATATGGAAAGGAGCTTAGCACATTTAACAAATAGCAATCCTACTTCTCAGAAAAGCAGATTAAGGCAAGCTGCATGCATAAAGCAGCATTACTTACTCTACAGTTTCATCAAAATCACAGATTTTAATACAGAATACAAGACTTCTGCTTAAAGACTATTATTATATAAAAGTAAGGCCCCATGGTTAATTTATTATATAAATTACATTAAATGTTTAAATTCATTGCCATTTTTTCCTAAGCATTTTCTTACTCATTCATTGTGCCTTTGAACATTTTCTCTCAAAAAAATCATTAATAAAATGAATAAAACATATTGTGATTGGCCTATGGGACCTGACTTTTGGTATACCCTGTCTGTAGGGGAAAATGTACAAATGAAATATTCAGCCTTTGTCGGTATATATTATGTTATTCACAGTTGGATGTAATCTTCTTTAAATCATCCTGACTACAGCTGCTTATTTTCTTAACAGGTCAGCTTTCATGTACTTCTGCTCTTAATTTTGGTTAATCGAAGGCATTACTTAAGTACCCACCTGCACACTGACCAAAACAACCAGCACCCAACTGATTTTATGTTGTTCTTCCCCTATCACATTAGTGAATAAGGTTAATTGGGTGTTGCAGCATTTAATATCCCATGTTAGTACTATAAATAATTCATTGGTATGTGTTAAAAGCAAAAGGATCCCATTTTTATTTGGAGAAAGACTTTAATAAGCACCATAGCATTTATATAATAAAAAAAACCTTCATGGTAAGACAAAACATGCAAATTAAAACGAAAGATGAAAAGTACTGGTGTAACACATAAGAAGCAAGTAAAAATATTCAGACTGAAGATTTTGCAACCTTCATAATAAACTAATTTATTAAATTGTAAAGCTATGTAAAACTGTACCAATCGATTTTTTTTTAAAAAAACCTAATGTATTCATATTACTGAAATGACTCCTTTGATTCACAAAGAACTTCAACTTACCGAGTTCCATCTGCTTTCCAACTTACTTTATACGGCTTTTGCTCTAACAATTTAATATTCTGTTCATCCATGGAAATAGGTTGCGCCCCAGGGAATCCAGTCCTAATGAGAGGAGGTGAAAAAGGATCTTAAATAGTACCCAGTACCAACCATTTCTAATCAGTCTTTCATGAATATCAATTTTAGTATGAGTTTGAAGGTAGGAATATTTTTAATAAGGTGGACTAAGCAATCTTCTTTAAACTCCATTTAATCCATTGCTGGATCTTCAGACAACTTCTAAATTAAAGTAGCTTTTGTTATGAAGATTATTTAGAACACTGCATACTATTTAACCCCATACCCTTTTATCATCTGTTTAATACTGCAATTATAATATTAAAATGTAGGAGTTGATAGTTGAGGATCAAGGATTGACAAGAATTAGTTGAAAACGATATCAGAGATTGTTAGATAGCTGTCACACACCAGTGTAGAAAAATGAATTGCCAGTTCCTTTAAAAGCATTTCCTGTTTTTTCAAATGAACTGACCTCCTTTCAGATTTTTTTTAATGGAAGAAATAAATATTTTAGAAACAATGACATTTTTGGAGTAGTGCTTCTGGTATTTATGCTTTACATATAGCTAAAAGCCAAGTGGGTTTTGGGTTTGTTTGTTTGATTTTATTTCATTCTAGATGGGGTCAGGCTGCTATAGATTTCAGAGATTTAAACGCAGCAACAATTAGATTATATATAGCCTCACTGAAAAATTTCGAGGAGGCATGCATACCAATAAAGAAAACAAAATGTTATAAAATAAAAATAAGGTAAATCTAAAAAAAAAAATTAACTATATAATATATTTCAGAAATATTTTCAGACAACTTGGGGGAGGTACTATGTTTATTGGTAGTGAGAAGATTAATATGGTAGTATGTACAAAGGCCTTGGTGCATATATATACTGAGAAACAAAACAAATATATCCAAATAGACATTATACGTTATATCACTCTTATTTAACTAGTACTTTTTATAATATGAACAGTATAGTTCTTACACTCATTCATTCACTCATTGAAATAAATGTGGATTGTTCTGGGTCAATCACAGTTGATCCAATATGACTGAAAAATTCTCAAATTAATTTCAGTGGAGTAAATTATAGATGTATCAATGGAATTTTAAAAACACAGTTTTAATGCTGTACAGGTTTGTGAAAATGCTGTCCCTATAGCAATGTTTTTTATACCAGCATCATGTACAACAGCAGGCAGAGGGGGAGCAGGCGAAGTTAAGTGGTGTCATCAGGTTAAAGTTGTTACATTGGCA
>JANHFK010001483.1:153619-165267 GCA_036250565.1 Sibynophis collaris
CAGTGTACATAAAGGAAAAGATACATTTGTCAAGAATAATAAGGTACAACACTTAATGATAGTCATAGGGTACAAATCTCGTATGAAATCTGTAGTGAATCGTAGAGAATAATAAAAAGTAAAGAAACCATTAGAGAGCATTTCACCGAGGCAGCCTTCGGCAGCGCCATCTTGGATCAATTTTAGCAATTAACAATAGTATAATATAGCAACAAAAAATCATCTTGTATCAATTCTGAATGAAATACCAGCAAAAAATTTATAATGATCTTCCATTATTATTCACATGGTTTCATTATCAATTGTTCTATTTAAATTCTATATCTATTTAATGGTACATTTCTTAATTTATTTAGTTTTTAATCATATTCCAGTAACAAAACAAACAAACAATATGCCCAGCGGGTATTTTGATGTTTTGTTACAAACTTTTCAAATTTTATTAGGTCTCTTAAGAGTCCACCCTGTTTCTGTCATTCCTTTCAAACTATTCTATTTGTTTGAAGATAATGGAACAAATAAGATATTTCTAACCATTATTAAGAGAACGTCTCAGAAAACGTCATCTTCGTTTTATTAAAGATTAAAGGCCTTTCCAAACTGTCAAAAGTTATCTTTGCATCAAGAACAAACATACCAGCTTTCTTATTTGGCTAATTAATATTACCAACAACATTCAAAATACACCATATATTGTTTTTCATGTTTCCTTGGAACAAATCAAGTCTGACCTCATTCACTTTCACTGACGAAACAGGAAACATCACCAAAGATTTTTATTTGGTGTGGGGGAGTAGTCAATATTAGCACTAATACACCAAAAGATACCAGGAGAGTTTGGGTAACTATACATCTATTAGACCTATAATGTACATTAGGCCAATTAGGCCAAATTAAAAAATTATAAGCTAAACACATAAATTAAAAATTCCAATGCTGGATGAACCTTAATTGTATAACTAGAAATTAACAAACAAGATTTAGAACAGGGCATCATGTTGTATTTTACTTATTTTATTGTATTATTATGGTTATCCCTTGTTGCTTGTATGCACACTGAGAGCTTATGCATCAGAGACCAATTCCTTGTGTGTGTCCTATCACACTTGGCCAATAAACAATTCTATCTTCTATCTATTTTCTATCTTCTATATCTGACTTTTCTTGATTTCAAATTGCCTCTGAATTTGAATCCAGCACCATCTTATTGGAAAACCTTAAAAATGCATCAATTTATATTACTTTTTCCTCATTCAGAAGTTTAACTGATCTTTAAGAATGAGGTGCAATCCACAACAGCTGCTCTATAAATGATAAACAGATAAAGGAGAGGGGCCCCTGCCCCATTTAATTCTATATTAGTTACATGGCAAACTCTTTAAATCAGGGGTCTCCAACCTTGGCAACTTTAAGACTTGTGGATTTCAACATCCAGAATTCTGAGAGTTGAAGTCCACAAATCTTGCCAAGGTTGGAGACCCCTGATTTAAATAACCAAGACATCAAATTGGAGGAGGTAATAGCCCTGCATTCTTGTACAAAGATGGTGCAGCCTTCATCTCTCGTTTCCAATGCACTAAAAAGAGTACAGTGTTTGGTCACTGATTTCCAAAAATTTGGGTCTAGGCCAAAAAAAGCAAAACTATAAGGAGGGCTCACTGAAGACAGTCAAAAAGAACTGGATCATACTTTAAAATATTTTTTAGATCAATATTTAATTCTGGAAAGCATGCTTCAAATGTGCTATCCAAAAAGTATTAAAACCTTGATGGCCATTACAAGTTTCTTTTTTAATAAAGGGAAGAAAATAAGTCGTAGCTGCTTCAAAACATTTTGAGGTCCAAATTTAATATGGCATTCACCCAAGTGACAATTTATGCAAACAAAACAAAACAAAACAAAACAAAAAGTGCCAACAAAATTTGTGAGGTCCCCACCTCACAGAGGCATACCTAATGTATCACTGTTGACTTGTGACTGGAATGTCTCATATCCAAATGAGGATTTGGAAGCAAATGATCAGTTTAAGAGCCATTTTTCCTCACATATTTATTATCCTTAGCTCTAGCTAATGGCCACTCCATGAGTGTCAAAAACAGCAACTGAATCACCATTAATACCTTAGAGATTTGTGGTAGAATTATTTGTTATCCATTGGTTATGAAAAGATTTAAAAGACTTTTCTTCAAAAACTAAGCGATACGGAACACCAAAACAAAGTCAATTGCATCTCACAGTAAGAAATGATGGGCTGCAAGATCTACTTGGGAACTTGGGATTTAAGTACACTTACCTTCCCCAGATTGAGAAAAGAATTTTTAAGGCTAGGCACAACGTTCTGCCTTCTGCAATTTTGCAAGGTAGATACTGTAAAACCCCATTAGCTGAGGGCATTTGCCCATGTGAATCTGGGGAAATTGAAACAATACAGCATATTCTATTAGACTATGCTTTCTGGGATCTCTGTAAAGGTATATTTTGCCCCTCCTATGGCAATATCCTGGCAAAAGACATGAGTTCTATGTCAATGTTCACCTTACAAATACAAAACATTCCATTACCTATATAACAGCCAAATATTGAGTAGCCACCTTAAAAATGAGGCAACAGATGATGTATACATGACAAAGCCTTGTATTATTGCCTTTATACAATTGTGTTGATCACTAATTACAAATAAAGACATAAATCCAATATGCTTTTTCACCATTAGGCCGCCTGATTTCCAGAATGCTCCTCCCCAGAAATGCATAAAGCAGCTAAATCTTTTAAACTCTTTACAGGGTTTTTTCTAAATGAAATTGGAACAATGGGAGGTTTTAATTTTTGTCTTCCCCACCTGATTTGTGTATGAAACTGATCAAAATACTTCTGGAATAATTCACTCATATTCAAACCAACATCTGAGACAGAAATGAGATTGATTCAAGCTCAAGATGGAGCTGTTTCAGACTCAGAATGTTTCTAGCACGGTCTTATCAATATCAAAATACTTCTGAACATCTCTTCTGAATTCAACAGAGGACATTTTAAAATAATAGAAAATACTTGTAGCTTGGGTCTTAGATTTTGGCATGGTTTGCTCTCCAAGCTTGTTTCAATTTAATTTCTGAACATTTCGTTACTAAACTAGGTAACATCATCAGCAGGATTTTCTTGCCTATTCTCCTTTAGTTTATAAATGTATTGATTTTAATAGAGGACATTTTAACTCAAAACAGAATTTCTTCCTGGGAAGTTTTGGAATCTGAACTATTTTGCACACCATTTCTTTTGATTAGATTTTTCCTGTCCAGAGCCCTAAATATCTAATGGATGACAACCCTCGTCGTCCCCAGATAATAGGGAAAATTGAGAAAGCTTTAGTGCATTACATTAGCAATATAGGATATGGTATACAAAAGTTCAAGGAACCTGTCATGACACATTTTAAATCTAGAAAAAAGAACTACAGTGGGAAATACGACTGGTTTCATATTAAAAATTCACATCATAATGATTATACATCCTTCTTTGAAAAATAAAATATAATGTACATTGAACAAAAATACCTCTTAAGAATCTGGGCAATGTATCATCTTTCACCTTATTATACTTCCTGCATAAATTACAATGGAATTATACTAAGTAAAATAACTACAGGCTATAATTTATGCCTAAAAGTGATCTAAACTGAAATCACATCAAGTTTTAACTCATATTTCAAGCTATGAAAATGAATACTTTTTCTCTAAAGCCACCCTATAAAGCTGGTTTTAGCAAAACATATAAAAGGTAAAGTTGCTTTAAACCAAAGGGAAACATATTTTACTTGTTAAGCCACACTATCTTCCATCTCAAATATACCCTGCACATGTACATAATAAAAATAACGTAGGAGATTTCAGTTTCATCTAACATGTTTCTCAAATGTCACTTTGATCAGCATACAATTGCATTTCTATGCCCTCCCCAGGATAAAGAATGCTGGAAAAACTGGAAAACTAAATTAAATGAATCTACCAAATTATTTTATTTTTTCAAATCTTTTCACCTTTGAAATAAAATTATCTATATGCTTATTTGACCATTAGCCTTCTTTATAATGGAGAATCCAGTAATTTCTGTCCAGCTGGGTCTTTTTTGACTTCTGTTCTGAGGCTGGACACAAAGATAATGAATCAAAATCACAGCACAAAAATACAAATACTGCAGGGGGGGTGTTAAAAAAATCCTCTCATGGTCATCAAGACACTCAAACGAAATAGTTATGTACAATATGCTTTGTTTGCAGTAACACTGCAGTTTTTTACTGTTGTGGTAGCTATTATAAGAACTAAATATCTACCAGTGTTAAATATTTAGAACCTGTGAAGCAGAACTACCTATCACTGAAAGTCAAAGTCATATTTGTTACTAAATAGCATCTTATATTACATTTCCCAGCTGCATTCCCCAATGCACATTTACTCATCTATATACTACTAACACTTTTCGGTTTGTCCATGTGTAGCCTTTAACTGGGCAAAACAGAACATTATAGGACAACAATTTTTGAATCAAAATACCTCAAATAAGCTAACTCACAGAATGTGTCCAAAATCTGGAACCCATGACACTTGTGAAACTGAAATCTGGCACATTTTATAAAATATTTTGTGGCATAATACAAAATGTCGTAAAATATTTCTTGTGGTTAATTCTTGCTGTTTGACTCTGCTATGCAGTTCAACATGGGCTATTTTCAAGGCAGATACATCTCTAAATATGTACCTGGACTTTTAAAAACTTTTGCAGTGAAGGCAGTACATTAGAAGCTCTGTCACTGTTAAAGGCACTGGGGAATCTGTTAAGAATGTGTCAGGCATTGAGGAATCAGCCCAATGTATGAAGTTTTTAAGAAGATGTTAGATAACCACCTGTCTGAAGAGGTGTAGGGTTTCCTGCCTAGGCAGGGGGTTGGACTAGAAGACCTCCAAGGCCCCTTCCAACTCTGTTATTCTATTCTATTCTATTCTATTCTATTCTATTCTATTCTATTCTATTCTATTCTATTCTATTCTATTATGGGGTCATAAAGTGTGTGTATGTAGACAGAGACAGGCAGAGATGTAGGCAGAGGCAGAAGCAGAGATATAGACGTAGACTTAGACAGAGCAAGAGAAAGAGCCCTCTCTTCTCCCCAGGTAAGATTAAATGATTGTGTTTTGTTAATAAAAAGCCTTTGTTGGTAGAACTGGTGGAATCCAATGTTCTTACTGTCCTCAACACAACTACACCCCACCTTCACTATCGCCACAGTACAAATAGCTAAAGTATTCTCCAAAACATCAGGATTACAGAATTATCTAAAACTTTACTCCTCTTCATCTGGTTAATGATGGGACCTTAGATTCTATCTTTTAGGTCTAGCAAAAAATCAGGAAAAAAAGATTTATTAATGCTCATATTATTGCTTGACAAATCACAAAAAACAAACAAAATTATATGAAGTTTGTATACTAATTTAATAAACACAGAATTTTAATATCTTGGCTAGCTAGAAAGTCCTACTCATTAACTAAAAGCTCAAAGCTCTTTCAAAAATAAATCATATAAAAGCCATTAGAATGACAATTATGACTTAATACGATTATGTTCATTCTTAATTATTTTAAGAAGAGTTGATTCTTCATTTTTTTTAAAAACAATTTTTCCATTATCATTCAGAATTATCAGTTGCTTTTTAACAAAATGTAAAAGCATTATGTCTGTAACTAAAACCATTAATTTTTAATTGTGCAATATTAAATAACAGTAGCAGAATTATAAATGTAATCAAAATATGTATTAATTTAACATGAGTGCAAGCCTTTTATTTATTTATTATAACTTTTAGAATAGAAGTGTTTATGGCTGATAAGGTGAAAAGGAAAAAAAACACATTGAATATGGGAAGCGAAGAAGGACACCAACCAAAATAGTTATTTAGAACATCCTAAGTTTTGAAATATTCTTATGATATTCCAAAACTCTCTGAGAATTTGGCTGCTTTTCCAGGCCTGGGGATAGACTTATTAAGTCCTTTTTCTTTGATATATTGTGTTTTTTTCTCCTGGATGTGCTTGATCGTTTTCTTTTCATATTATGGTACTTTACTGGAAGCTACCCAGAGTTGTTTGGAGTTTGGCAGTATATTTTATTAACTAAATTAATATTTCACTAGATGCCTTCCAATCCTGGACCCCAAATTCAGTATGCAACTTCAAGTGTCTTGCCAATCAGGGATTTCTTATCTAACACTATCAGAAAAATACTACACTCTAAACAATTAGAGCTAACCAAAGGGCTCAAAACTTTTAACTTTTTTTTCTTCTATCAAAATGAGATCCCATCTTATCTCCCGTATTGGGTCTACCAAGCATGAAATGAATGCTAGATTAAGAGAATGTGCGGTTAATACAAATTTGGTACCTTAAACAACATAGCCATCTTGTATGTTAATTGCACTATCTGTATTCTACCAGCACTCTGCAAAGGAAACATACTTTTTGTTTTAACTCTATATTTCAGCAGCAACTCTGTGGTTTCAGTACAGTATGTACAATGGGGAAATCAGAATGCTAAGGTTATGAAATTGTGGGTAATTTATCAGGTTCTGAATAGCTTAAATTTAGCATGCTCTATTAACATTGACAACATTTTCATAACTGGCTTGCCAATGTCTTCTTTCTAGGGTCAAGAAAGAGTAACTGGCTCAAAGTTATCCAGATGACTTAATGTCTAAAGCAGTACTAGAATTCAGTGTTTTGATTTCCAACCTGGTGCCTTAACAATTATACCAAGAAAACTGCAGGGACTAATCTGGGCAGTTGCCAGGAATCAATACTGACTTGAAGGCACATATTTTTAAAAAGTAATTACAATAACATATTTAAAATGAGTTCAAGAATATGCTATATTATGCTCTAGTTCATCATTACCAGCTTTAAATGTTCTTTTCTTCTTCTACCAGAAAAGGAAGTTGACGAGCAAGCTTCTGATTCTGGAGTTCCCAGTTTGCAGTTATCTTCCTCCCCGTCTTCCTCATCTTCCTCAAAGCACCATTCTGGTAAAGATGGTGGTGCTGGCGTATCAGCCACATCACCGTAACGGCGGAAGAGTTCTTTCAAATAGTCACTTTTGTAGATACCAGGCGGTCTGGCCTGAGCAAACGTAGCCACAGAAGCTTCAATACTGAAAAAAAAGTGATATTGTGTGAGACAACATAGGTGTGAAAAGAAAAATTCAGAAATAGCTCCAAAAAACCAAGAGGATGGTTCCGAGGGCCGTGAATGGATGTCTTGGGACCCATGAACCTGGATAGCAAAAAATACTATTTTATTTTGACTAACCTTTAACTAAAACTTAGCTTTTCATTCAATAATATATACAGGCAACAAATCAATTTACAGGCTGCAGACTCCCAAAAATATGTCTTAACTTCAATAAAGTGTAGGTACCTAAAATGATTATTTACAAGCGTGTGCCCTTGTTATTGATGTAATAAAGAAGCACACAATATTACTAAAGCACATATTTGTTATTGTTGTAATATTTTGATATCTACATTTGATTTGTATTTATTTAATTGCTTGGCTACCCAACTTGAACAATACATACCTAAATAATTTGTAAACTGGAATTGCTGAGAATTGAGCAGCATATATTTAATTGATTAATTAACAATGAGACTCTGAGCAGCTTACAATAAATAAGATAGAAACAAGATAGAAACAACAATCAGGAATTAATAATAATAATTTCAAAAGGCAGCTTTACTTGGAACAGCTTACATCTACAATGATACCTTTAATGCCATCAAATAAAAATCTGCCTATCCCAGGTTCTTGGGAAGGAGTCAATAAATGGATAAAAATGCCAAATCCAGTCTAAACATCTGGTTGACAGCATGACAAACCATAATTACAACTCATTTCTTTTATATAGGTAGCCTTTGAGTTATGATAGCAATTGGGACCAGAATTTCGGTCACTATGATCATAAAATGCAACATCCTGTAACCACATAACTTACTACTGGCAATTTCAGTTGTCATCATAATTGAGGACCGCAGGGGATATTAACTGAAAACCACATCTGATCACAACTTCTGACCTCCTACCAGCTTCCCCATTGACTTTGTTTGTGGGAAGCCAGCAAGAAACAATGGAAATTGTGATCACATGATTGCAGCTTCTGTAATGTTGTAACCATGAGCTGGGCGTCAAACAACCAGCTCATAACCATGTGACTACAAGAATACTGCAACAGCTGGAACTCTAAGAACTGGTCATAAGTACCATTCTACAGTGCTGTTGTAACTTCGAACAATACAATAAATGAATGGTCATATAACCCAAGGATTACCTGCAATACAATATATATCTATGCATTTAATTTTATGCATTTTAAATACATTTTATTGAGAAACGGTCCATACGTTTCATCAGAAACTCAGAGGTCTATGGCACAAAGAACTTACAGTACGTCTGTACAATACAAAAAAATGTATTTCAAAACTTCTCCCAAACCACAGAAAGTTAAGGCGTACAAGAATTTCACTGAGATCAAAGAGCAATTCAATGATAAGCACAAATCATGAATTATCACTGGCTATGCAGAACAACAGAAACAAAATGATTGTTTCTTCTGTCAAGAAGTAGCTCCTTCTGACCCTCCCTCAAGGTTCATCGGAAAAAAAACAGACAACCATAACATTTAAAGCCACCATGTAGGTGGCTAACCTTGGTTGATCATGAAAAACTAAGCACAAATAAACCAGGTTTGTGTTCAGATAGGATCCAAGAAGTCCGTAGGCTTGTTGATTAAACTGGAAAGTAAAAGCAAAAAAGCAAAATCTGGGAAGAAGGGTATGGCAAACCACTTCTGTATCACTGCTCAAGAAAACTCCATGAGTTTACCAGGAGTTAAGCTCAGCTCAAAGGAGACTTTACTCTTAATGGTAAACACAGGAAAACCAAGCTTGTTTTTTTTCTATCCTCCTTCACAATTCCTTTTTTCTTATTTTTTATATAGTATAAGACCATCTAGGCAAGACACTTTGATAGTATGCTTGCCTAAAAACAGGGGAAATATTTTTTAAAATCTAAATATTTTAAATTAAACATAGTTCCTAACTAGTAATTACTAAATCTTGGGTTCCCAACACATCCTGCAACAGTAATGGATCTTTCATAATGTGTCAAGAAAATATGAAACTGTCAAGAGAAACCAAAATATATTAGGAAATTTGCATGGGTTTCAGTCTTAACATACTTAAGTAGTTTTTTTAAAAAAATATAGTATACTTTTGGTGAAAATAAGGGAGCAAAATTATAAAAGTAATTGCCAATATATACTATGTTTTAATTACAAAAGAAACAGCCTTGCATTTTCATGGAATAAATTGCTTTGGAAAAAAAGCAAAGTAGTTGCTAAAGAAGAAAATACAGGAAAGCTCCCCAAACAATTATTGGTATGATGCTCTTTTTCTTAAACAAGCTATAAAATCCATATCAGTATTTTGCATCTGTATTTCTTCTACATTCACATGCCTAAGAAATAAATGGTAATAGAATAGTCTGTAGGAAATGTATTCTCATAAATGCAAATAAACACTAAATGTCTATTTGAAGCAGCGCTGTAACAAAGGAGATTTTTTAAACGTGATGATTCTGTTAAACTATTATCTTGAAGAAATTCTCCCCCAGATTCCACCCTTTCCACCATTTTTAGAAAATACTTTAAATCTGCTAGATTGTCAGCCAAAGGTGAGCAGAAAAAAACAAGAACTACAATTATTAATTTATTCATTTAGCTACCATATCTTGTATGCTACTCCATTCAAAATGGTTCCAACCAATCTACTGTATCTACAGTAGATACAAAATAATTGTATTTAGTGTTTTCGGGTTGTAATCTGGAGAGCTTTAGGAACATAAAATTAAAATCTGGCAGCATATAAATAATGCAAGTGAAATATATAACAACAACACAATAAAACAGTTTTCTGATCAGGAGAAGCATCTCCCCTCAGTGGCATAAAAGGCACATTGCTAGCTAAATGATAAAACTAGAAAACTTTAATTCTAAATATAGTAAGCATAAAATCAACTTAAATATTCACCAAAGCAAAGCCACAGGACACCTTTGAACACTTAAAACCGTAACAGAATATTAGGCAGGAAGGATTTAGTACAGTAAAAGACATACATACAAAAAATTGGGATCTGGTGATCTCCATGGAATTCAAACACACAAAAATTACGCCTACTGAAGAGCTTCCTAAAACAGTGGGGCAGGATGTCACTTTCTCATTTTCTGCTAAAGACGGGATATCTCTCCACTTGACTGTGATTCCAAATTAAAGAAGATGACCATCTTCAGCACTAAGCAATGACATTTTTTTGAGAAATGCCATGCCTTGAGAATGCCCCAAATAAAGGAGAGAATGTAATTAAATACAAACTGCAACTATTACAGGAGCGACTGTAAAATATTATTAATATGTGTCTAGACACCACTGAAGTGTGAAAAATTTAAGAACATAAAAAACAGTTACTGCTGGCACACAGCATTCAACGTTTAATTATTAGAGAGAAGCAATATAGGTTCTTCAAGAACTTTCCAATTCACCTGTGCATATGATAAAGAAACCATATTCCTAAAATCCTAACTTCTCCTGGATATAATCTTCAAATTATCTGAATAAAATGTAAAAAACATATCTCAACGATCTTGAAATTTTAAATCGTATCAAGGACAACAATTGAACACTATTTCAGTGTATACAACTGTGTACCCAAGCCACACTGCTAATACCACATACCACCATCTCAAGACGATTTTTTCTAAAGTAGTTAGATGCAAATGTAGTATTTTCAAATCTTTCACTTTTCTATATCACATATAGAGCACAGATTGCGTTTTAGCTCTTGAATAAAATAGATTTATCCCTGGGTATGTATAAGATTACCCTTTTTACAAAAACTGGTCACCCTGGAATAACCAATTTGCTCAGCAGAGGGTCTGTTAATGTCAGCTATTCTTTAGAAGAGGTTATTTTCAAGCATGAGGGCATAATAAGCATCTCTCTTTGCATCTTTAAAGCAGCCACATCTTTTATCATGCTAATGATGCAGTTATGAAAGCATATGCACATGCATAACTGGCCTTGCTTCCTTCTACAATCTGTCATGCAGCCACTGTTAAAAACAGTCCCCCTTCTTTCTCATGTAATGTCAATTTTCACCCTTCCTTCCCCTCCTATTATATGCCTGCCAATTTAGTATTATACTTCAAATTTCTGATGGAATATCCTCCAGTCCATTATGCCAAAATAAAACACATTAATATTTAATATGCCACAAGCAGCAGCTGCACAAGCCCAGAAAAAGATCTGGCTGATTTAATGATTCAAAGAAAAAGTACTTCTTACACATCCCACACATTGCAATGCACTCTTTTCAAAGGAAGGTCAGGCAGCTGGCTTTGTGCCTGGGGCAGGACTAGAACTCCAGGTCTCCAGATTCCTAATCTGAAGCATTCACCACTACATCCAACTGGCTCTTGAATACTTTTTATATCCTGTTTTTCCAAAAATAAGATCTACCCAGATAATAAGCCCAATCAGGCTTTTGAGCGCATGC
>JANHFK010001483.1:180108-195800 GCA_036250565.1 Sibynophis collaris
TTCACGGCCCGGCGGAAGAGGCGCAGGTCTGTTATTGTTCTTATCTCGGGGGGTAGGTCATTCCAGAGGGTGGGTGCTGCCACAGAGAAGGCTCTTCCCCTTGGGGTCACCAGCCGGCATTGTTTTGCCGACGGGACCATCAGAAGGCCCGCTCTGTGGGCGCGTACTGGTCTCAGTCCAGTGTTATTATGAAATTCATATAAAACTACCAGCAAATTCAGCTACTTAGAGAAACAATAGCACAGTAGTGACATATGGGTCTGACCAAGGAGCAGGGATTAAACAGCCAATTAATGCAGGTCTGACACCACACTACCCATTACTGATCACAAAGGGAAAACAATTTTATGTACAGAGTACAGTGGTTGAGGAGATGTGCTCCTTAATTTACATACCAATAAAATAATTGAGAACTATTTACAAAAGAATAGACTTTGGAAGCACAAGATGCAGTTATGGGAAGAAAGTTGTCTATTTCAGGTAAAAGAATGGAATAAATATGAGTGCATATAAAAACTGTGGCAAAAAAATGTCTCATTGCAATCCAACAACATTCACTCCATTCATTTGATCAGTTATAAAAAGACCACTCATATAATGGGGAATCACATTTTGATTTCCCCCTTTTTCCCAGTTGCTCAGTGTAACAACCAAACAGTGGAATGGTGCCAATGTGAAAAAAAACAAACAAACCCAGGGACAATAACATTTGAATTTCCTCCTAGTGAAAGAAAACATTTTATGGGCGTCAGTTTCTACAGCTAAACAAAATTTGCCTTCCTGGTTATTTTTATCTATTGTGTGTCATGACCATTACAATTCAATTAGAAAATGTTCTCACTTAAAGCTCTATGTTTCCCAAATTCACCAAAGCAAATAAGTCCCAATATAGACGTTCCATAGTGTTTTGACTGGAGACAGAAACTAGGACGCCTTGATCCAGGATCTTCCTGCCTATTTCTTTTTTTTTTTAAAGAAAATTGTGGCTGGATATGCTCTGAACAAAGCTAGTTTCAAGGCAAACAGTGTTCTGAACCCTTATCACATATTTTCTGTAAAGCCAAAAGAAAATGCCTCCCTCTTTTGCTGACACATGCATGTTGTAACCAACTCCCAATACTACGTAAATGCCAGTAATCATCCACATGCAATGCTGTGTCACTTCTCATTTATATTAACGCAAACAGGAAACTCCAGGCTGTTAATGTACAATTGCTTCAGATACTTCCCATTCCCTTATTCAGCAAAAATTTCAAAGTTCAAAAAAAGAACCCTGTACAAATAAAATGCCACGTATGACACTGACCTCTTACTAATAGTGGATTTTCTTAGAGTTTTGCAATCTTTCTGTGTTCTTGACATAGCATCCTAAACATTTATTTACATATGTATAGGATACCATAGCATTGAATAAGAATATATTGAGAATAACAGAACAATTATATAGCTATTTTCATCAAGAAAGATGAATTATGGCTGAGAAAGTAAGATTAAAAGGTAAATAAAAGACAAAGGCTGAGAGATAATGCTGCCTAAGTTATTTATTTTGGTTAAAGTTTTTTGTAAATTTTTCAAACAAGACAAAACTTGTAAAACTATTTGTCAGAAGATCATCAAAAACAGAATAATAGGAAGGAAGGAAGGAAGGAAGGAAGGAAGGAAGGAAGGAAGGAAGGAAGGAAGGAAGGAAGGAAGATGTACATGGGCATTGATATACAAGTGCATTGATCGAGATATTGGACTAGGACCACAGCGATGGAAACACATTGGATGACTCTAGCCAGTCACTATTTCTCAGCCCAACTTGAGGTAGCAATTCTTTGTAAGCTACCTTGAGCACTGGGGTTAAATCAGGATATAAATCTTAAGCTAAATCATATACGATATATGATCATTTATAATCTACCCCCCTAAAGTGGTTTTCACAAAGTCAGTCAACCAAGAGCTGATTCACAAAGGCCACAATAAAAAGCAGACTTTCAGAAATTTCAAGGGGGTATGAGCAATGTCATTTGTGTGTTCATTCTATCCACCTTTGTCCTTAGTGAACAGATTCTGAACGTTTTACTGTGAAAAATTCTTATCAGAAAATGAGTCAAAAGAAACATGTACGGATCCAGAAGCAACTGATGCTTCTCAATCCAATCCTTAATTCTCAATTACACGCTGAACAAAACATATTCAGTGGTACCACTTTGTGGTCTCCGATAGAAAATGTGTACTATTTTTTTTTCACCACTAAGTGCTTTACATAGATCTAATCTACGTCAGAGCCCATCAATATTTCACGTACATTTGTCCAGAAAAATCTATCCTTAAATCCAAAGAACATTTAGTTCCCTCCCACAAAATAGAGCATTCATGTGATTCATCAATATTAAAAATGGAAAGACTTTGATTGTTGCTTTCAAAGATAGCTACTGTTGAAGAGTGTGGGACAAAGCAACATTGAACAGGAGGTGGTAGAAATCACATCTTTCCATTCCATTTTGAACCAATCATTTTCATCATAAATCCGCACTATCTCTCTTTTGTTATGTGAATATAGGAAGTTAGAATTTGAATTGATTAGCAACAAGGAAAAGTGTAGGCATAACATTGGCGTTGTCCTTTTGTCCATAATGAAGAATAAAAAGAAATTAGCTACAGTGTGTGTGTGTGTGTGTTGCTCTCCTGGGAGTCATGTATATTTCACACTCATTACATCACCTCTCTCTGCACATCACATGAGACTGAGTCATCCACGTTCCTGCTTACAATTTTCAAGAGCAAGTCTAGGCAGCAACTGTTTAATATTCTCTTACAACAGCCTTTAATTTATAGCAGACAAACCCTTGATCAGTTATTTTTTTCCAACTGCTTTTGCTATATAATTGAAGTTTGCTACGTGTTTTTGCTTGTCAAATAGTTAAAGAGCCTCAAAATGCCAACAAAGCCTACCATCTCGTTCCCCAATAAAAAAACAATTCTAGATTTCTGAGGCATTTCTTTTTACCAGCAGCATTCTAGCCATACCAAAGATTTGAGTTTATATTGCCTTGGTGATCCCAGAGAGACATTTGTTTATGTATTTATTTAGTGCATGGTATGCATATGCACAATTCTAACAGCAATGGGCTAGAAATAGACTGCATAAATGAGAAATACCATTTTTTTAAATGACAAAGGAAAAGTCACCAAAATATGAAGACTCTCATGACCTTCTCTTTACCAAGCAAGGATGGTTTAGTTATTAGTATTATTGTAAAGAAAGATCCTGAGGGGGCCTTAGCTTTTTTAATGGGCAGATCTTAGATTCTAGAGCAAGGGTGTCAAACTCGATTTCATTGAGGGCTGCATCAGGGTTGTGTTTGACCTTGGAGGGCGTGGGAACATGGCTAGGGAGGGTGTAGCTAGCTTGATGTCACTCATGTTGGGGGCGCCTGTGGTAGCCCGAGCGCTCTTCCAACAAAAACAAAGTTCGGAAGGGCTGTGCACAGCCCTCGCGAGCTCCATTTGTAGCTGTGATGGCCTCCTGCAACCCTCTGCTGGCGAAAATGGAGCTCGGGAAGGCCACATGCAGCCCTCGCGAAATCCATTTTCGCTGGCAGAGGCACTGCAGGCTGGTCCTTCACTTTTTCTAGGGCAGCCCCGCCGGCCAGATCTAAGCACCCTGCGGGTGGGCCTGATCTTGAGTTTGACACCTCTGTTCTAGAGCAGGAGTGTCAAACTTACATAATCATGGCGGCATCACATGATGTATCAGGACTTTTTCCCCCTTTACTAAACTGGGCATGGGCGTGGCCAACACGTGATACATCCGGCCTATGGGCCAGGAGTTTGACAGCCCTGCTCTAGAGGAAACACCTGAATAATAATTTATGCTATTATTGTTTTATAAATCTCAGGATAACATTTCACATTTTCAATCTCAGTTTTTATATAATGCACAGTGGACTGGACAATAGCAACTAGCTCTAAAAATCCCCCCAGTGAACTTTATGGCTGAAATGGTCCATTCTATCAAGTGTTTCTGGTTCAGTTGCAATGTTCAGTATTATATAACATGCCGAGAAAGTCTGTTGCCATTTTGTCCACCACAAACTTGCCCCTGACAAGATAAATATTCAAAACCACTGAAATAGCTATGTCAGCTTTTTTTATAAATTGTTTTTCTGGCTTGGAAAAGAATAATTGCAGAGCTGTTGAGCATAGGAACAGTGGTGTCTTGAAAATAGGTCACAGCACCTCCAATGGAAAAGGAGAAAGGTCAGCAATACAAATGATTACAGTTGAGAGAAAGAACTGTATTTGGTAATGAGTCAAACAAGGATTGCATGTGGAACAAACCAAGATGGAAAAAAAATATGAAAAATTATTATAGTGGTTCTTCTAATGTCAGCATTATATGCTCCCAACAACATAAAAATAGTAGACATCTAAGGACATGATTGTTTAACTGTGAGCTTATTCCTGATTTCTTCCTTTCCAAAGTATTTTTCTGGCAAAGCAAAATCCAAAGCCTTCACTGGATGATCTGCCTCCCGCATACCCCACACCCCTGCCCTGTGCACCACTACAATATAAGAACATAAAGAACAGCATTATTTTTACCCTAAGGCAGAAATAACTGCGTGAGCTGCATTCTTTCTACCATGAAACAGAGGTAAACAAGGATCTTGCCATAAACACAAAAGAACATATTTATTTCAAAACTTAAGTGCTTTGGGCAAGGAAAATAAAATGAGACTAGATGTGTAGGTGAAACTGTTTGTTCTGTGTCATTCTGGTAATTTTGTTAGAAAAAGAATGTTTCTGTCTACAAATAAATTATACTAAAATTCAATTTTCTAATCAAATATATTCATACCTCTTAAGTTTTGGGGCTTTTCCATTAACTATATACAAAAACAAGAACTACACAAAATTATAAAATTACAAGAGAGAAATAGCTGAAAAAAGAAAAATACACAAAATATTTACAGATTATACATATATTGATAAATTCAAGCCATTAGTCATTCCAGTCGCCCCTAGCTGATCTATATTAATCAATTCTGCAAAGCACTGGATTGTTGGAGCCGTATATTTCTTTTTCTTAAATTGAACATCAAGTCTTTTGACTATAAGCCCGTTTTCTTTCTCCAACTCCCATGAGCTAAATTTCAAAAGAAAATAAACATCTGAAAATATTAAATACCAAAAATACATGCAATTGCTTCTTACCTAAATGGAACAAATATATTAAAATAAAGCATCAATTTCACTGTATCTGCAACAATATAATGCAATGAAGACATTTAAAAAAATATTAATTCTTGCTGAAAGGATGTTATCTAAAATATTTACTGAATTTTTTTAGTTTTTAACATCATATTGTATTCTAACATCTCTTTTTTATTGAATAAAAATGCAAGCAAAAAAACCCAGGTACATACTTTTTACTTTTATTAATATTATGAAACAAAAAACCCAAAAGCTATTGCATGTTTTTTTTTAAATCATAATTTATTCAGATGAAAATAAATATATCTGGATCCATCCTTCATGAACTTTATATTTTCTAGATGTTATGAATATTCTTTGAGCACTCTAGCACACATGGCTCTTGATTGTTTGGACTTTACTGAGCATTTATTCATCGAGTCGGACAAGCTAAAGACCTGTCCTTATTATCACAAAAAAGATGGCAAAGCTATAAACAAGTGTTGTGTATTTCACATGCATAATCAGCAAAGCACCATTTTTTGAATTATTAGAGCAAGTGTGTTTTTGCAAGGCACAGATGGCTGCTTGGAAGCTGTACCTGGCTGTCCTGAAAGCAAAGCAATTGCACGCATACAGGCCTGTGGGGATAGCTGGAAGCCATTTTCACTCCACGTCAGCTTTGCAACAGCGTAACTGCTTTAATTATAGTTAAAAAAATGTTTCTGTGTGTTATGACAAATGCTCTCCATTGCCAGAGTATAACTCAAAAATAGTACATTGAACCACAATGTAGCCAATCATATTGTATTTTAGTCTGTTGTGCAAACTAAGGCCATATGATTAGTTTTATACTAGTTTACTAGGTATGTTCGGTGACTCCAGAAATTTGGTTTAAGAGGTTAGTGTCTTTAGCAAACACAACTACAAAGAATCAAAATACTTTCTAACTATAGAATTAGGATAATGACCAAGTTAGAGATAATTAGATATCTGGAAAACATAACAAGCAGATTAAAAAAGCATGATTATGAAAGGTTTTATTCTCAACCCTATTAATCAAATTTTCAACTTTCAACTATGTACTATAAACTATAACTTTAACTATAAATCCCTAATAGAATAGTAAAACAGCCGTTTCCAAATTAGCAACTACTGTATTTTGAATGCAGTAAACATACAGTACCATGCTTCTGTTTTATAGCATCTAAACTTAAGGTTTGAAAAGTAACAAAATGTATTATAATTCACCATGTAACTGACTGTACAAAAGCTTGTACAATGGAGATTTGATCCTTAAAATGGACAAATCTCTAACATTTTTAGAGAATAGTGGTATTTTGATTATTAAAAAATTAGTTCCTTTGCACAATTACCTTATGGTATTCTTAAAAAATCAACGGGACATATATTAACACAGGGGATTGCTACATAAAAGCATTTCTTTAGTGTCATAGATTTCAACTAGAAAATTAATGACATTCTCAAACAGAAGTGCTGAACTTTGACTAAATCTAATAACTACAGTGCAGTTATACATCTTATATTCAGATATGAAAGGCTTTTTATTAATATTATTCTTTTTAAACGGGAATACTATGGAACAAACTTTTGATTTCAGCAATAAAACACAAGAACATAGTTCATAGTCTACTTTACCATTTTGTTAATGTTTTAAATGGTAAACATCATCAACATAGATTATTTATTTTGTTAATAGTTTTACACATCAATAATTAATGTTTCATACATTACTGGTACCTGAGAGCAAATGCTAGATCAGAAGACATTACTAGAGATATAAAGCCACTTCTAACATTCACAACATTGTCAAGGTAATTATAGGCAGAATCAAAAAATAATATTTGACTTTTACATTTCATCTTCCTATAGGAATCAAGGCACTGTATATCAGGTCTGTACAGAAATTAGAAAAGAATCTAAGATACATTTTAGCATGATGAACAATGACTTGCAGGTTCTTAATAAATCTTTATTGCTTTTTAAAGTATTTTCCCATTTTAAAGTGACTAAATCAAGAAAACCTGGAGATAGTATCACTATATACATGACAAGATTTATGTTCGAATTCCAGGTCCATTTCTAGTAATGAAAATAAATTCCCACACTATATATATATTAAGCAGCACTTCCTCCTTAACTCTCTTGCCTGGTGGTCTTTGCGATTCTACTGAAAGACTAAGTGGATCTCAAAAGCCAACCAATGCTCACCAACATGCTGCATACAACATACCATATTCAAACATTGACTAGCAATCAGTCTGCTTAATTTCAGCATATATGCAAATCAAGTTTTATGCTGTATTTTGGGATTTGTATATAGTGACTTTCTGCAACGTCATTCAGTCAGTTCATAAATAAGGAAAGATTGTAGCCCTGGAAATTCCCAGATCAGTTATTACTTTGCATCTTCTCAATATTAGGTCATTGCCCTCCAGAAATTTTAGTTTAAGTAATGTGGTTTGGCTGATTTGTGAATATTGCTTCACCTTAATATTCCAGTATTTTCAAAGTTCAATCAATATAAGCCTATAAAACAATATAAAAATTATGTGGAAATTTAGATGAATACTAGCCTTTAGTTTAAGATAAATGCTAATATTGCTCATATAAACAATTCTTCGTGAAACATAGTTTAGTTATTAACATTGTCCACGATGTTAAATTTATCTCAATGAGTCTATAAATTATCTAGTTAAGAATGTAATGTATGCTTACATAAACAGTTGCAAATAAGAAGCATGTTTTATTCAGTTTGCAGTTCGACTTACACATTTATTCAGTAATTAAATTCTATTGTGTGGCAACTCAAGACTAAAATCTTGCATGATCTTTTATTTTCACATATGCCTCAGCAAACACATTAGGACTCATTTCTGAATAAATATATATGGAGCAGACTACATAAAATTTATTATCAAGACTAAATGTTTAGGTTTTTACAGAACCCTTTTATGTCCAAGGAACTATTGGGTTCGTCTTTCCTGGCATTGTTGCAAGAGATGGGAGCAGAGACTGAGGAAGAACTGGTTGTTTATTAAACGGACAAACCAATTTCATCCAGTTTCTCACAGCTGGTTATCCGTTAAGCTTTGCAGAGATCCTGAGATTTACCGAACAATATCTATTAAGAGACAGGCATTCTTGGCTGGAGACAAGCCTCAAGGTTCGAGAGGCCAGCAGGAAAAGCAGCCCAGTAGATTTACTTGCAGAGGCCTTCCAGTCTGTCCAGCGCACTCTTCATGTCCCGGATGGATCTGGCCAGGGCCGGTACCGGCTGCAGCTCCAGATCCAACTCCTCGCAGCGGGCCATGAGCGTGTACATGGAGCGGATGCTTGTGTCTACGGCGTCTCCCAGGCTCTCCACCCCATCTCGATAGGTCTGGATACAGCCCACGCTGAGGGTCGTCAGAGCCTGCAGGGCGCCTTGCACGTTTCGCAGCAGGTCCTCTACTTGCGTCGCCACCCTCACGGCCAAATTTGCCAAGTCCTGCAGCGCTTTGGGATCGATAGCTGGGATTTGGCAGGCGGGCCCCATCCAAGAGCTCAGCCAGACCTGCTGATGATCTAAGCCGGGGGCCACGAAGCGTGGAGGACTCTCCTCCTGATGCACGGGACCCTCGCGTTCCTCTAGCAATCCCGCAGTCTCCGGGCCTCGCGGCACCAACATTACTGCAGCCGCTGCCTCCTCTGCCATAGCCGGCCGTCGGAGTTCCTTCGGACCTCCCGCTCTTTACTCCTTCTCCTTGGGCCAGGCGACCACTTCTCACTCTCCTCCTCCTTCCGGATTTACTGTCACACAAATAAAAGAGGCGGGCTAAGCACCGTTCAGGTCCTTCTGATTGGACGTCGCCGCCCCACAGGCGCAATCCTATGCTTGTTTACTCAGAACTCTACCGAATTGAGAGGGAGGGCCTGTCGCTAGACAAAGGACACTCCCCGCCCACCACGACGAGCCGCTAGGGCTCACAGAAAACTTTAAAGGACTCTTAAAAGGATGAGCCCCCCCCCCGCCCCACTTCCCTGCCAGCTTTACGCCTGCCCGGATTGGTAGCGCGGATGCCGTAAAGGAGCGAGCTCTCTGCCGATTGGACAGTAGAGACGGGAGGCGGAAGCTCTCGCTGCAGCTTTGTTCTGATTGGCGGCCAACTGGAAGAGGGCGGGTCCCTCTTGGAGTAACAACAGTAGGGCGTTGGGTTTCTCGCTTCACTCCCCCGCCATGTTCTCCTGAGAGAGGATCTGCTCGCTCCGACCAGCGCAGCCTCGGCTCCGACCGAGGCTCAGCAGTCCCATCCCTCCATCCCCCCCCTTTTTTTTGTTCCTCACCCCCCACCCGCTCCTCCCTGCGCTGCTGCGCATATATTCTAAGCCTTCACCATGGTGACTACCACAGCGCCTTCGCCCTTTCTAGCCCGGGTGTCAGCCGGTACCGAGGACAGTCGCCCGTTTCCTACGTCCCTTTTTCAACGACTCCTGCGGGACTACAGCAGCGAAAGCCCCCAACCCAGCTGCTGTCCGGGACTAGGACCAAACGGTAGCGCAAGACCGTCGCTGAAAAGAGTCAGGCGACGAAGAGGGAAGATCCGTTCCGCTCCCTGTGGCCTCTTACAGTGTCGCTGCTACCAGCAACTCCAGCAACACCGCGCCGGCTTGGGGCGAAGGAACGCCGCGCAAGGGACGCGTAACCGCTGCGAAGTCCCCACCGCTTCGTCAGACTCTGGATTAGAAACGGGACGTTCCGGCGAGGAAGCTCCGGCGCCTTCGCCAAGAACGACCCCGGTCGTTACAAACAAGCCCTCCAGGAAAGAGGTGAGGCGAAAAACCACAGGGCCGAAAAGCAGCTCTTTCTCAAAGCTGGAGGGAGGAGCCGCACGGAGTCCGCTCTGGGCTCGGCGGGCGGGGCCGAGTTTCCGTTACATAGGCTTGCGCGTGAAGGCAGTCGCCGCCGCAGGGAGATTCCACGGGCGCGGATAGGTAGAAAGTGCGCGCCAATCGGCTTCGAGCCCTGCGCCCAGCAACAGACGGATTCAGCCCCTGGGCTCAGGCGAAGCGGCAGAGCGACGCGACGGCCGAGGCTGTTGGCCAATGGGCGACGGGGGAGGGCGGGGCCGCCTCCGTGGCGGAGAAAAAGGCTGATGATTTGGTTTCGCTTCGCAGTGCCCGCCGTGGGGGCGGGTGGCCGCTCCCTCTGCTTGTTTACCGAGAAGTCAATGCCGCTCCTCTTCCCCCACCCCGGATTCGGGGATGGGGAGTTAGGTGCCAATTTGATCTGTTCGATTTAATCTTGTATTTTATATTTTAAATCTGAATGTCGTACGAGTATGCCTTATTTTAATTGTGATGCTTCTGACAGGAATAAACCTGCCGGTTAAGTGACTTTGACTTGGTAGGCGTAGTTAGAGAAGGGTCCTTGTGGCTTATGCTTCACCCTGGCAGGCAACTGGTTTTTAAGCTCCAATACCCCAAAGTATCTTCCTGACCTTGGGACAGCCTACGGAAAATCCACTCTTTCCTGCCGAGTGCTCTCTTCATTTCCGTAGTTTTTTCTCTTTGTTGCATTTGCAATGCAGTATAATCGGATGGTTTACACAGGTAGTCCTCAATTTATGACCACAATTTTTTTTTTTGCACCGTTGCAGCCGTTCTTCAGTGAATCATTGCAGACGTTAAGTTAGTAACACCGTTATATGAATCTGGCTTCCCCAGTGACTGTGCTTACCAGAAGGTTGCCAAAGGGGGTCACATAACTCTGGGACATCGCAACCATCATAAATAGGAGTCAGTTGCCAAGAGACTGGATTTTGATCACGTGACCATGGGGATGCTGCAATGGTTGTGTGAAAAATAGTTGTGTCCCTTCAGTGCTCTTGTAACTTTGAATGGTCACTAAATGAACTGTTGTAAATTGAGGACTACTTGCACCTTTGTTTTAACTGGCACTGTTTCTCACTTAGGGACATTACTTATTTTAAAATGTGTTCTGTGATTTACACATTTTAGTAGGAAACAGTATTACAGCTATGAAATCCTTAGATCCCTAGTCAGATCCTCAGCACTGTAATCAGTCATTTCAGTGGGAACCTCTTGCTAGAGGAAAGTTACATTATTCTGTTAATCTACAGTTTTAAAGTAACTTAGTTGAATATACAAGATACAGCAGTGGTCTGATTCATGTAGCATTCCTCAGCCATTTAGGCAGTAACCTCTAATTTTTGGGTTTAAAAGCAGACTCTTGAAATTAGTTGGATTGAAGCATACACCTGTATAGGATTAGTGTTAAAATCACTAGAATTCTGCTTATTTCAGTTTTAATTTTTAATTATGATTTTTAGACAAGTGCCATCTCAAAACTATTGTCTCTAAAGTGAGACGTCCTGACATCTAGTTTACAAACTGAAGGCAAGCCAGGAAATGAAGGAAAAGGATAAAACAATTTGACGACAATTGTGAAGTGCAAACAGGCAATTTATAGCTAGGTGAGCCTAACTTTTATTTTTATATGGAACTATAAGCTAACGTAATAGAATAAAGGATTACCTGGAGTTTATTTAATATTAACACATTAGAAATTGTCAGAGATATTTATAAAATTATTTTCTATCTTCGCAGTTGTTCAAAAACAGGATGGGAAAATCTGAGAAGATTCCGCTGCCTTACAATCAGCCTATTCACAATATGCATCTATCTGACCAATCGAAGAATAACAAACAGAGGAGTAAATGTAACATACCACTAAATAAATTTCCATCTACAAAAAAGTGTGAAAATACATTTTGGCAAGAATCGTTATCATCTGAACTCATTAAAAGGCAGGAGAAAAAGCCTTTGAAAAATACAGAAAATACAAAGAAATCTATTTTTATGACAGAAGCTAACCAAAAAGAAAATTATGCTGGGGCAAAATTTAGTGATCCTCCTTCACCCAGTGTCCTTCCAAAGCCTCCCAGTCACTGGGTTGGGAGCACTGTTGAATTTTCTGACAAAAACAGGAAGATGATGGCAGTCCATTTAAAGACACTCTTAAAAGTTCAAGCATAGCTTCTGGATCTTGACAAAGAACATGCCAGCAATCTGAATCCAGCCTTGTTGCATTTTGATGTTCAAAGGACTGACTAGTCTTAAAAACAGAAACCTGTACTCTTAATTTTTTATGGACATGTAAATAATGTATATCATGTAATGTGTATATTCATATTTTGAGGTACATTTTAGTTTTGTTATGAAAGGATGTATTTTACATTGCCCATGCGGTAGATGGCTTTTGTACATAATAATGGACATCTTTTTAAAGTGTGTTTGACACATGGAAAGATCTGTCAACATTTGCACAAGGTATTGAGATTTTTCAAAGGAAAAAATCTATTAATTTTCAAATGGAAATGTGAAAACATTACTGTTGCACTACTGAAAAAATTTACAGTCCGTGGCACACAATGTTTTATTGAAAAATAAGCTTTCAGAAAGATGTGAATTTGTTTGAAAACAATATATGGAGTTAAATTCAATTACACCATACAAACTTCCATACAAACTTTGGGATTTAATTGACACCTGAAAACTAGCACTTATTATCTAACATAGGTAACAGTGCTATCTGCCAGAAATGATTGGCTAGTTTAAAAAAAAATTAAATAAAATAATTTGGCCTCCCCCTTACTTGGTTATTTTTTATGTGTTTTCTGTCTGAATCTTGAAAAGCAATATCAAATGCTAAGCATTTTCGTGTTATGACAGGTGATACAGGTTACATTTTCTAAATGCTAAAATTCTTAATTACAAAATTTATTTTACAATAATTTCTTTTTATAATTAGTTTACTGCATTATATTAAGATTGCATATAGGATACATTGATGCAGTATTCCATAGCCTTAACAGCGATAGTCCTAATGACCTAGAAAATTGGTCATTAAAATCACAAACTATATATATATGTATATATATGTGTGCAAGGTTATTTTTTGCACACATATACCCGTGAAAAATCTTAGAAAAAAACAAATATATATATATACGTTATAATAGTCAAGGCCCGATACAAAGCATATATTTTCCTGCAACTGAGATATGCAGGTCAGAGTTCTTCCATTTACTCTGGCAAATTTAATTTTGCTGAATTTAGATATGGAAGGCTGTATAGTACTCGTCTGTATAATTAATAGGAGACTTGAAGTAAAAGCTAGTTCCCTAACGTAGGAAACATGAACAAGAACCGTATCCTTTTCAACAAGATCACATATCTAAAGGAAGAAGATATCTTCTGTATGCTGCTGAAAATGCAAGTGGATCTTCATGGTAAGTATATTTTTTTCAGCAGTATTTCCAACATTAATTACAGCCTGTATATACAGTTGCTTGTTCCTTATCAAACTGGTTCAGAAACAACATGTTTACCTGGAATGTGTCATTCTGGGAGCACTTTACATATTTTTTCGAGAAGCAAAACTTCCAGAATAGATGAAAGGAAATGTGACAAAACGTGAAGTGTTCTGTTTCTGTAACAATGAGTTGCACACTATCATTGCACAGTATACAAGTTGTATACTGAAGTAACAAAAAATATAATTATTTCCAAGTCATTGTTCCATGCTTTGAGGAAGAGTTGTGACAGCTGGCAACAATACCCTAGAACCTGTTATTTTTCCAAGGCTGCCTCTGGCTGCTGTGAAATCCCAGAAATGTATTTAATTTCAGGAAATGCCAACAGATGCTACTTGATATCTCCACACAAGCATCTTACCCTCTGGATCGAATAGCATTGCACCAGGGGTGGGTTCTGCTTACCTTCATTACCGGTTCACAAAGGGAGCATGTGTGCGCGCGCTTGCTTTGAGGCGCTTCTGCGCATGTGCAAACCGTTGGTAATGACATCTGAGTGGGCGGAGCCTCCCGTTGCCGTTACTGCCGATTCTAAGAATCTGACAGAACCGGTAGGAACCCACTACTGCATTGCACACACCTAGTGGTTATATCTAGACCCCATGAAAAGTATATTTTGCTAAATATGTAACAAGGATCTTTGTTTAATAGAATTACAGTTTAGCCCATTTTGGTAGAAATTATCCTTCACATTCAATATATTTTCAGGGGGAATAAAACAATGGTTTGGATAAATCCAATTCCAACCATGCTTTCCAAAGCAACATTCTGTAGAAACTTAGAAAGGCTTTAAAAATGACAGATGGGATAGTATTTCAAAGCTGTGTGTTTTCACAAAGGCAGACAATGTACAGTACACGTAGTCCTTGATCTACAACAGTTCATTACAATACACTAAAGGGTCAAAATACTTCCACAACTAAGAGAATTGTACTGCCCCCATATACTGTAATAAAGCCACTGCAAGCTAATGAAAGTAAATTGTATTCTTGCTGAATGTGGCGTGTATCTGTACAAATTATATATTTGTAACATGGTGATTTTGGGTCTTGGCATACAGTATAAATCATATTTATATTGCTTATAGGTCTACTATACTTTGCCTTCACGATCTGTGGCTGATCAACAGACATCAATCCCATATATGAGCTTTTGTGATTTGTAGTTTTGGCCTTTGTGGTGATGGTGTTAATTTTTTGTACATGCAAAATGGCAGGCTTTTGCACATGTCCAAAAGATTCTTTCAAGGGCAAGCATATTCAATGAAGATGGATTTACTTCTCCTTTTAATTACTTGTGGCAAATCTAGTTATGTCAGCCAGATTGCAAGGCTCTACTAACTTGCTAATGACAGACCTTCGGAGCATCTTGCTCTTGGTGATGTAGGGAGCTGCCTCATTCCATAAGGCTCACACTGCTGTGTCCTGTCTACACAGCACCTTTGTGAACTCAGTGAAAGAATCTCTTAATTCCCCAAGTGAGTATTAGCACTCTCCACAATGTAAAAAATATCTCGACCATACTGCTCACTACTAGCGCAAAAGTCCCCTCATCAAAACTGAAAGAGCTGTGTGGTGTAGACAAGCCAGTATGAAACCATATGGTATAAGTAGGGTAACTATCTCTTAATGTCAGTTGATCTGTTCCCTTGGGCTGCCCCAGTATGATCTGCCATATCTGAGTGAGGGAAATATGCATGGTATACTGTGCAGAAGATGTCTTCAGAAGGAATTTAATTGTTTCAATTTTGAGGCTCTATAGCCAACAAGGCCCACGGGTGGGTCCAGGCCATGATGTGGCCATCCTAGAAAATGTAAGTAGCTGGCCCACATTGCTTCAGCCCGATCTACCCAATGCAAAGAGGAAACATCAGGCCAGCATGGCTTCGGCCCTGTCTACTCAGTGCGAAGAGGAAATATGCCAGCAGTTTGGGGAGTGGTATCAAGCTGGCCATGCTCACCCAGTCAGCTACATGGTGAGTGGCATCAAGCTGGCCACACCCACCCTGTCAGTCATGGCTGGCCGGCTCCCTGAGGTCAACCAGAGTCTTCATGCGGCTCTCAATGAAATTGAGTTTGACTCCCCTGCTGTATAGCAACTCAAGTGGTT
>JANHFK010001483.1:195900-208549 GCA_036250565.1 Sibynophis collaris
GCCCAGGGCCCGAAAAAGTCCGAAGGGTGGGGGCGGCTAGGTGGGTGTGGCTACCTTCGGCGTATAAGACGCACCCAGATTTTGAGCCTCTTTTTGGGGGTAAAAAGGTGCGTCTTATATGCCGAAAAATACGGTAGTAAAAATAAAAAATAGAAATAACAAACCCAAAAAAAAGCCAATGGGATAACTGTGAGCCAGTCAGTCTCCCTTATCCTTAAGAAGAAGGCAATGGCAACCCACTTCTGAAAAAATGCCTAGAAGATTGCATGGACTACATGATTTGAGTCATGCCTGATTTGAAAGATAATGGGGAGGAGGAGGCTTCAATTTTATCAGCACATAATTGCAGATATTGTTATCTATGATCCTAGAATAAAGATCTACTCATATTAAGAACGCTGTCTAGGAATGCAGTCTGGATGCCTATGGGAAAAGAGGTGGACAAAATCCTGGCTACAGTTGTCCTATTATTTCTAGCCCTGCATTTCAGAAGACACTTTGCAAGTTTCTTTGCGTTTTTGACTGTGTTAAGCTTATTTCAAAGCATAGATGGCCATTTTTGTAGGGTTATCTCATGACAATTGAAAACCATGCTGCTGTTTTTGGCAATTCTGTCACAGATAATCGTGAATGTAATCAGAAGTGCTCCAGGATTTTCACAAAAGAAAAAGGTTGAGGGTTGCAAATTGCCCACAGGCTGCAAATTACTTACGCTGTTTTATAGCTTAGCCTCATGTACATTTATTTTGCTTTCAGGTTTTTCTGAATTCAAGAACTGGTGTGAATCAGATACCTGTAAGTTCATCGATTTCTGCTTAGGATCAAAACTTCATTTTTTTTTTTGATTCATCAAGATTTTGCCTGGCTCTGCCTATAATAATTAGTATACACATATAGTAAGGTAATTGCAAAAATTAATGTTTTGTAATATTGCCTGATGAAGTGCTTTAAAAAAAAACAGTGCATAATGCAGCCTTTCTGTTGTTTCTCTCAGTCCTCAGGGATGTAAAATACCATTTCTTATCTGGCAATCCTATTTTGCAATTTGTTTAAATGATGAGGAAAAGAAAGAAGTATTGTCACAGAGTAAATACAAGTGAATGCAGGAGCTGCATGCATTGGCTGCCTCATATTTCATATACATACTGACTGTGTTTACATAACACTTGCATATCTATAATTAACAAATAAACCATAGTCTTGCTGGTTGATGAGTAATCCACAGGTGTCACCTTATTCCCAGCACCCCATTTACAGTCCCAGAGACAGTGGGCGAGGAGAAATATGGGAGGACTTCTTTTTGCTTTTTTTTTTTTTAAAATAAAAAAGGGGTTAAGGAAATTTGAGGCTTCTCCAAAGATCTGTCTTTTCCCATAAAAAAGTACATAGCTACAAACTGAGCCCAAAAGTGAGAAATATCTGTTTTAACTCAAAAGAATCATCTTTCCATGAACTTGGGAGATTTTGCTGAACAGCCATATTTCTTGCTCATACTATTTCATTTTAAACTATATGAACAGAAATACAAACATTGCTGAAAATTTTCTAAATGTCTGATCAGTGAGAATGACCTTGGGAAATGGGGAAGAGCCATACCCAGAGGAGCAGTCAGATAAGAATCAGCTTAGCCCACAGGAGTGTGGTTTTGCAAATCTCTCAGAAGGTATCTTCTCCCTAATTTCTGGGACTGTAAAAGCAACCAAGAGAAATGTACTTTCAGGCTTGAAAGATTATGTAATAAAGTAGAATTAGTTTATCTGGGAGTGCTTCCTATCTTACAAAGCTGAGGGTGGTATATATGTACATACCAAATCATACAGTGGTTTAATTGGATTTAGCAGCAGGTCATTCTGATTTAGCGATAAATGATCATGACCCTCAATAACATTACTGAGGATTACTTCAGAATAGGCACATACAAGTACATGCTATCTCAGTGTCCAAAGTTGACAAATAGTAGATGAAGCAAGGAAGCTATCAGACTTCTGGTTTGCCAATTAGCAGGTCATACTTTTAATCTGTTTAACAAGCAGCAACAAAATACCGTATTTTTAGGAGTATAAGACACACCTTTTCCCCCCCTAAAAGAGGGTGAAAATTTGGGTGCGTCTTATACACCGAATGTAGTCCCGCCCACCTGCCGGCCCCCACGCTTCTGCCTCCACGCGTCCTCTCAAATTGAGCTTTTGGAGGCTGACAGAGCGTCTTAAGCAGCCTCCAAAAGGTCCATTTGAGAGACTGATTTTGCAAAGAGAAACTCCTTTGCAAATGGACCTTTTGAGCTTGCAGCCCCAGGCATTTGCAGCCTCTAAAACAGAGAGCCTCTCAAGCAGAATTGTTTTTTTCTTATTTTCCTCCCCCCTAAATAAGGTGCATCTTATACTCCGGAGCATCTTATACTCTGAAAAATACGGTAACTTCCAATCCAAATTATACTGCTAAAACAAACAAACTGGAATAATCAGAGGTTATAGTCATATATAAGGATTGTGAACTCAGTTAATTCTAAGTTCACGTCTGCTGTATCAGACTGCTGAGTTCTGAAATAAAATAGAAGTTATTTCCATTCCATCCATGCATCATCTTGGAGAGACGCAGATGTAGAAAGGAAATGGTTGTAACATTCCTGACAATGCAAAAAAGCTTGGGGGAATGTCTCTAGTGTAATTGGTCTTCATGACAGCATTAATTTTCAAAAGCTAACACTCACAATAGGAAGAACACTGCAGAATTTCCCCTATATGGCACCAGTCCTTTCAAGCAACCTGAGACCATAAGAACTGTGTTGGTTATGGTTCCTGCAATACAAAAGAAAAGTCAGTCTGATTCTATTGAGAGCAATTTATAAGGTTGTGAAAGCAAACACATTTTTAAAGAAGCAAAGATGAAAACTGCATGTATTTTATTGAAACATCTTAAGTTATGAAATAACAATGATACTCCCAACACTTGCTCATGAAATGTAGTTTTACTGCCACTACAATTATTTTAATACAATGCAGTGCTTGTACCATGTAACAGACATCACAGTTACCATACATTTAAAAAAACAAATAGTAAGTTTTCAAACATTACTACACAATGCAAAGTGTCATATATTGTAAAATACAAAAAAAATTTTTTTAGAATACCCTCTGTTGAGTTAAACACGCTAATAATGACTTTATACTGAGTCGCTTAACTGTTAAATCATATTACAGGCTTAGAATTTAAAATGCTTGTTGGTGTCATCTATACTGATCACCTACTACAATGATATTTTCAAAATATAGATGTGATAAATTTTACACAACAAACGTTAAGAGTTTCACAAAAACATTTAACCACACATGAAAATCATGTGCTTAACAATTTATATTACAATAACCTCAAATTATCTTATATTTCTAATTATTTCCTTTGAAAAAAAACTGTTTAACTAATCTGTTTTCCATAAGCACTAATTTCAATCAAATCATGTGATCATTATTCATATTGCAGAGCAAAAGACTGCTGCACAAGAGCAAAAACTGTTTCTACTAAATAGCAGTATGTAATGAGAAAATGAACTGTACCAGTTCAGTCTGCAAATGAAAGGCCCTGAGTCCTGTGAAGGAGAAGGGCGGTCTAAGAATATAATAAAAAATTAAAATTATATTATGAAATGTATGTCTTGTTTTAAGCTCTTTGCAGCAGAGACAGCTCATCCAGGAATAAAAAATCTAGACTTGGCATTTCACTGCCAAGCTTTTTTTCTATTTGCAGGCAAATTATTTTATTATTGATCAAAGGTTTAGCACTTCATTTGTACTGGTATCCTTGTACACCCTTTCACATGCCACATTCAATCTAGAAATCCAATATTCAACCATATTTTATCATTTAAGGGAAAATAATGATTTGCTGAAATTCACCTCCATTTGACAACAGAAGTGAGATCTAACCTAATGCAATGTTACAACGCATTCATGTAAATTCATAATTTTAGTTCCAGAAAATTCCAGAGTGTTACTTTCTTTTCAAATAAAAATATGAAGCGAAATTGCCAGATCCAATCAGTTTTAAATATGAAATTAAGAAAGACAAATGCTAGACTTCTACTATCTTATGTCATACATGTATCTCCATGTTATACAAGTATCCCCATTTACACTGTTAAAATGCTTTAGAGAAACATACACAAGCTTTAATTTAAAGAAGCTTTACAACTTGAGTTGCAGTGCCTATCAATTTTTGTTTCTTAAAACATACTTGTCTTAATATACATGAATGGTTGTCCTCAAATAAAATCTTGATGTCACCATTATCTATTTGGTAGAGCCAATTAAAATAAGGGCAACAGCAGCAAAATTATTAACATAAAAAATGTATAAACCAAATTATTGAAACACTTAGTCCTACCCCAAGGACAGATCTGCCGTTCAAGCAATGAATTACATGTAATTTTACTTTGATTTTTACTCACTTCTGCATGCTCATCACCTCTTAAATCTTGCTTGGAAATTTCAGGGGGAGGGGATGAGTTGCATAGGTGGAATGGAAAATCTGATCCATCAGCATCTCCACATTTCTGGCAGACTGACACAACTGTACTGCAATACCTACTAAAGTAAGTAGAAAAGGGCAGAGAAAGGCTTTCCCTTCCAACTCCATTGCAAAGCACCAGACAGACCTGTGTGCACCCTTAAGCCAGTACAAAATTACAGTAGCATAAATTTCTTGCTGTTCTAAAAATTTGGAAGAAAAGTCCAAAGACAATTTTGTCCAAAAAAGAAAACTTGATGCAAAAGCAGAGATAATGCTAGCCTATACCAATAGAGTCAGCCTAGGTTCAAATTGTATTGGACTCTAAGTTAAAAGAAACTAATCTAGGCTAAATAAATGTTTATTTAATGCTAGCAAATTTTAGAGAGTTCTGCTTATTAAAATATGGACCAAGAGAACATAGCAAGACCTCTCCTTAATCAATTATCTTACATTTCAGATACATTTGGACAAATTTTGTTCTTAATTTGTGCTCATAAAAAACTCTTAGAAAAACACATTAATCTTCTTCAGATACTGACTGGTTACTATTTCTCTGATAGAAACTTCTAGAGCGAGAACTGGAGTTGGCATGTTTCCGTGGAGATTTAGATAGCGATCTGGTAACTGAACCTGAGCGCTTTGGATGTGAGCGTGACTTTGTCCTTGAAGTAGAACGTCTTCGGTGGGAGCTGGATGGCGATTTCTCAGCATATTTTGAACACCGCTGCATTGATTTTGACCGCGATCTTCCTCGAGAGGTAGAATTTCTTTGAGGTGTGATTGATCGTCTTGGTGAACTGGAATGCCTTGGAAGAGATTTTGAGCGAGACTTAGATTGACTATAAGAATGCCGTCTACGTCTTGACCTGCAAATCATCCACAGTATTAGATCTTTGCTTGATCCAAACAATTACTGTAGTTTGTCTAAGTTTCCTTTATTGTGCGTTCTAGGCAGACTTCATACTCAAAGTCCCCAGCTGTTTGTTGAAACGAAGGAAACTACTGTGAACATTTAAAAAAGGATTTAAAACAATCCCAGAAACTGACTGTGGATGGATATTCCTTAGACAACAACTCTAAATTGTTTAGTCTTCTGCTGAAACCAAACACATTCCGAATTGTATTTTGTACATGTTGTATGTACCTTGCAACGGCAACAAGAATACAACCACTAAGAGACAGCATGCAAAGCAAAGATAACTCAGTGCTTCAAAGTTATAAAATATAAGCACTTGTAGATAACTCTACATTGTGGATCAATTCCAATATCTAGTCCTAGTGTTCAAATTATTTTTAAGGAGACAGATTTACTGAACTATACATATAACAGATGTCATTATTCATTCGTTTACGGGTTTTCTATGCCATTTTACTGCAAAATTACTTTGAACAGCATTTCCTTTCCTCATTGGTTACCATCTTTGCTATTATATTCTCTTAAAGCAGTTTATGCAATTGAATCATGCTCCACTTTATGAAGCAGCATTTTTTACACTGGTTGATATTTAAACTAACTTACTCTTTAAAGCTGTCAGAGTGTCTTCTACTCCAGCCCCATGATGAACTTCGGCTACGTGTCCTCCTTCGGCTACGGCTTCTTGATCTTCTGTAATCCATTGGAGAACACTGGCGACGTTCTTTTGACTTCATCTGACCTGGGGCTGGAAATTAAAACAAAAAATGGGCAAATGCAAAGAAACAGAATCATCTTACATTGTTAGCATGCTATTACTTTTACATTTTAATAAACTGTCCCTCTACATTGTGAGTGTCATGATTCTTGTGCTTGTATAATTCTAAGCAATATAAAAATCTACTTTCTTAAATAAATATTTGCAGAATAAGTAAGTGATGTGTTTATTTTCACTTACTTTTGCGATCCCCTTGTGCAAACTGTATTTCAATTTGCCGGCCACATACCCACTTTCTATTGAGGTTATAAAGAGCATCTTCTGCATCACGAACATCTTCAAACATGACTGTCTGTTAAGGACACTTTAAACATGCACAAAGCAAAAAAATGTATCATATAGCATAGACCACACACTCAAATGTTTTTAAAATAAATTCTTATTTTTATATTTTACATAAAACTTAAATGTTGCATAGTCTATGTGGTCTCTTAATTATAACAACATTTCATCAAGGCATATGCTAAGAAATATGTAAAGTGTGAAAGGAAGATCACATCCCCATTCAAGAAAAAAGGACCAATGGCCTTTAGTAAATACTTTAATGTGTTTACTAAATGTTTCAAAACACTACTGGCTTTGCATTCTATCACTACCAGGGTCCCAGAATACATAGAAGATATCATTACCTTATCATATAATCATTCTAATTTTGCACAGGCATGCAAAAATTAGTACATAGATTTTATTCGCAAGTATTATCTATTACAAGGTTGGTGAGTATTTTATGTGGGACTTTAAAATCCTGGTCAGATGTGTTTGGAAATGTAAATCTCCCTTCACACTTTGTCTATATTCACACGATATAGATATGTTTTAATCATGGCTTGCTGAGTGAATCATACTGGGTGGATTTACATAACATTGGTCAAAAGTTTAAAAATGCAATAAATCAACATCTGAAACTAATCAAAAGCAGCAATGGAAGACAAGTATATCTAGTGTACTGCAAAATATGAAGCATCTCAATGTCACAAACAAAATAGAGAAGACTGAATGCATTATAAATCCAAAATTCTTTGAGCACTGAAACAAATACAAAATTCCTGCACAGGCTAACTTCATTTCATTTCAATGGCATATATTTGTGTAACAAATCTGCTTCTTCTTTTATATGAATGCCAAAAGTCCTGACAGGAAGGAATTATCTATATAATTGAGCCCTTATATCTCTATTTCATCTCTGAATGGGTGCAAATATAGTTACGGTATGCACCTTGGAATAAGGGTCTTCATTAGCATCTAATGGATAACTACAGTTTAAAATTTGAAAATATAGTTCAATATTATTCTGCCACTTATTTTCATAATCATCTGACTTTTTTTCATTTTGCTGTTTTTTTAATTCTTTTACAACAAATAAATTTTGATGATATAGAAATTGTTCTAGATAATCAAAACAAGGACTACTGCACTTATATCTATTTTGTTAGGGAATAAATTAATAGAAAAATCAACAAATATTCGTATACAATTATTTTGTATTAATTTAAGAAAACAGTATTTAAAACTAGAACAGTTATAAACAAACAAATTCTTGACTTGAAATGTAAGAGTTTGAGCGATAAGATACAAAAGGAAACTTTGTCAGTTACCTCCATGTCACTTGATCTTGACCGTTACTCTTTTGGGCTTGCTAGATGGACTTGACAAGGGCCGTAGAACCAACCAAATCAGACTTGGCTTTGACTTTGGAACTCGTGCAAATGTCGGAAAGCCGAAGCCTTAACTTGGTGTTGTGGCTTTGTCTTTTTCCTTGAAAAAGGACTTTCCCTCTTCCAGTTTTCTTTTTATCTTTTTCCACCCTCCCTCTTTATTCCTTGAAGCTTGAACTTTAAGGTGTCTTTTGGCTTGCCTGCTTGGACTCTATCTAACCGGGTTCATTCAAACTTTGGGGTGCTTGCCAGCCACTGTGGACTGCTTTACATTTTCTGAGACAAAGAAATAAATACATTAAGTTAGGATGCAATAACAACAATGCACCGCAATAACAATACAATGAAATAAAGGATATTGTATATAAGCAAATCCTCGTGGGCGTCTTGTGTAGAAGTCAAGCGGAATGTATACGTCTACTACAGGGCCATATCGACCAAATTCACGGCGCAAATCCTCAGGCCTGAAGTGTTTTAGAAATAAGGCAAAAAAACATGAGTGTATCTCTATAATGGCACCTGGTACCCATGAAATGTTTTCTATATTTAAAAATATTAAAGAAATACTTTGTATAATCCTAAAATTTCTTGTGGTATTAATTAACCACCACTTGGGGAAATTAAAACTGGCAAATATTGAGTACTTTCAAATATATCACTATTATATTAAGCAAAAACAGACAGGAACCTTTAAAGCCTCCCTTAAACTTTATTTTTCTAGTAATGGATAATGTTTATTTGTGTTTATTACTTGAACAGTGAAACAATTCAGGCAACTAAATGCATGACAAAACAGCCATAAACAAGAACATCTCAAAGTTTTTCTTCCTTTCTGAAACTGCTATTATACACTGCTCTCTTTTCAAATCTAAAGAGAGTACAATTTAGCCTTATAAATACCAGGACCTATGAAGATGAGAACACTATGGAAAAATAAAAGCACACCTTTTCTTTCACAAATATAGTGATAGCTGAATATAAAGTCTACAATTAAACTAATTCAGGAAAGAGAAAATGAAAATCTCTTTACACAGTAAAAATGTGATGTAGTGATGAGTTTGAAAAGTGTTAAAAGAACTCATAAAAACAATCATGTACTACAGAGAATTGAATAAATGGGGATCAGAAAATAATCACATTTACCGAAGGACCATACTGATCAGTAATTAAGAACTGCATTTCTACAATACATTATACTATGTATTGTATAATATAATCTTAACTAGGTTAGTTATAAACATAGTTGCTGCAATAGAGGACAAATATTAAGGTGTTGATTAGCACTGAGGAGAACCAGGTTAAACTTCAACCTTCACCTTAGAATTTCACCTCAGAATCTAGTTATCCAGCTCGATCTAACACAAATTCAAAAATTGAAACAGGGACTGCTGTATTATATGTGCTATTTTGAGATCCTGGAGAAAAGGGCAGGATATAACACATATTTAAAAATGTGCACAATGTGTGAACTTTAGTTGTTATTTTTTGAGTCTTGGTGCGGGAGGGGTCAGAGTTGACCTAACTTATTTGATTAAGTCCAATAAACGTGATACAAACTCAGAAAATGATTAATTCAATATCCACAAAATCTGTGTTATACAAATGGGATCATGGGCTAACTGCTAGAATTGGGTTCTTTATTTTCCCTTCTATGATTTCTGATTATACAACTAAATAACTAGGTATTTATACAAATTTCTGATAGCTTGGATAGAATAATCATTTATTCATTAGCTAAAAGGAAACTTATTTGACACTTGTCATAGATAATGAATCAGCTACTCATTACAAATAAACAAAAACCATATTATATACAAGGGAATTGTCTCACTTCTCTAACAAAAATTAAAAGAAATTCTACTCTGATTGGAACAAAGCCTTTGCATTCAAAAAATAAAACAAAAATGCTATCTCTACAAATTGAAGGAAATCCCTAGAAGCCTGGATTTAAACAAACTGATCTCAATTTACATGAGTCTCATTCTGCTATATGTATAGTTACTTAGTGCATAAACAGTTGTTTGTTTGTTTGATTCACTGCTTGTTACTTAAGTATAAGAACCAATAAATAAAGATGGAGTATCCGAGTATCCAAGTACATATTTCAAAAACATAACCAGCAAGCTACATGGGAGGATATGTGAAAAGAACAGTAATACAGATCCATATTAGAATCTTAGCAAGCAAATTGTAAATGTTTAACAGCCATGATCCTAATCAATTTGCCTTGTGCAAAATTAATGTTTGTTTCAATAGAGCATTTCTTGATTATGTACCTTTTGCTGGTGCAAAAGGACCAATCTACATTGTAATTGTAGTGTGATGTAGTGTGTATTTTCCCACTGTAGTGTGTATTTTCCCACTGTACAGCTGTCCGCTAAATTGAATTCTCCCCAAATTTTTAATGAACAAAAAGAAAATCATTAACTGCTTATTTCATCTTTAAAGAAAGAGGTAGTTTTATTCTGAAATTCCCATTAAATGAAAGAGAAATTGCAGAAACCCTTCTATACATGCAGAACATGATGCCTTGCATCCTAAATTCCTGAGAGAGTATCTCTCCTCATGGAATATTCTGACAGAAAGGGGATATAATACAGTAATGAACGTGTTCATATTCACTGTCTTGGCTTTCTCATTCCACCCTTTTCTTGCTGCAGAAAGAAACCTGCTATATCAACAGCAGGTAAAATAACTCACTAATAACATTCTTGCTTTTTCCATCAGTGGGAGTTTCCACAGCATCATTTTGTTTGTATGTAAGCAACCTATAATTTATGGATCCATTACAATGAAAACAAATTCAGAGAAATTGTCAAGAGACATTTCCTACTCCCAAATAAATGGCAAATGCCCTTTCTCTACTAGTACCTAAACTATAACACAAACATGGCCTAGAAGCATCTTTATCAGATCTCCTGATGTTGCACTCATCCATGAGAGAGATAAATTTAAGCTGCACTTAACATTAACATTAAAGGAATGTTTTCCTCCTGCTCTGATATCATCTTAGCCAGTTTTATCACTCATAACTTATGGGGAAAATGAGCAGTTTCCGGCCTCCAGAGGGCCTCCTTATGGGCGTGGGCACGACCCCCCCACTTGGCACGCGAAGGGAAAAAGGTTAGTCATCACTGTTTTATAATTTATAGTCAGATGTGTGCAGTATTTAGATTTGAATAAAGGTGTCTCAAGTTAGAAGTGAGTACACTCTTTGTATTTCTTGATAACTCCTGAAAAAGAGCCACAGTAGCAGTGCATACTCAGGAAAATATTATATGAATTCAGGAGGCCTTCAGAAGCAGCAGCAACACAGGCTGCCTTGTCACCATCTTTCAAAGTATTAAACATATGCAAGATTGCACAAGATGTGTGTTCTCTAATTTCCTAGAAGATTTGCATGAAGCAAATACAGAGGGAATCGCCTGGACATCCAGTTATGAAGCCACTGCTGTACTGCATTTAAGTTTTATATATAATTACATGGACTGTATATGTTTACTTCTCTTCTGTCATGTTCTCATTATATACTTAATAATAACAACAACAGTCATCTCCCAATTTGAAACACTTATTGTCCTGAATTTACACATCTACCAATAAGCCCAGGAAAAAGTTTGCATCCTTTAAAGGGTCTAGGGACAGGTACCAGGAAGATGCTATGCTAGATCCAAAACATTTCTAACTAATTTGGATTCAAATGTTGTACAATCTATTTATTCTGTTCTCTTTTTAGGTCCCAGGAAGATAGGATAATTATTAAAACTTTTAGATAAAGGTCTCCTATGTGAAAGAAAAAATGTTTCAATAGGTTTACTATATTCATTTTTGAAATGACAGAGGAAACAAGCTCAGCCCTGATTATATTTGAGTGAAGGACAATTTTGAAATCTCGGGATTGAATGGGGAATAAACGACTCTCTCTCTCTCTCACACACACACACACACACATAACACAGGAACAGAAGGCAATTACAAATAATTTTGCTAATACTGCCGAAAAAATTGCATGGATGCAATTACCAGGAGCCAAACTCAATTTGGGAGCATCTTTACTATATATATTAGAAATGATTAAATATTAATTTAATCAGGAAACTGTACCTCAATCAGTTAAAATTGAAAATTAATCTATATATTGATGAAACACAGTAGACATTTTATTTCTACTTAAAGTTAAGATGAGGGCAAAAATCTTACCATTTAACATAAGACAAATTATTTTCAAAACATACCAAGAACTGAAACCTATACAAACAACTGGGTGCAAAGTTTTGCCTCTTCATAGATAGAAGAGAATTTCAGCAACTACAATCCACTTCCAAATTATAATCTGCACATCTTAAAATTTACAATACCTACCTTGTATTTAAAAAAAAATATTACAGAAGCCTAATTCCCTTTTGCATCATTAAGTTATATGACTTTCAATTAAACCTCAGGCCTGGAGGTAATAATATCAAAAGAAAAGAAAGGTGAGATTGAATCCACAGAATTATATGCTTGGTCTGATTCTATGCTTACATTTCATCGAAAGCACACTGGAAAGATATAAAAAATCAGTGAAGGTCTCCCCAAATCTTGGGACCAACGTGTTGGGGCATGCAGCTAGATTCCCCCAGAGAAACATACTGCTATGGTGATACAAAAGCAAGTTAAGGTTTCCTCATAGGAATTAATTCATTGTCCCCTTAAAGCAAGGCGTGGGGGAGATTTGACATTGGAGGGGGGGGGGAGAAGAAATCCTGCTTACTTCTTAATCCTATGGAGACGCTTTTATATTTTTTCCCCCTCGTG
>JANHFK010001483.1:259847-270451 GCA_036250565.1 Sibynophis collaris
TTTGCATGTAATGAGTCTATCTCATATATTAGTTTCACCTTTTAAGTTGCATTACTGAAATAAATGAACTTTTGCACAATATTCTAATTTTTCGAGTTTCACCTGTATGTAATAATTGTGTGATCAGGGAGAGTTGAAAAAATGGCAACAGCACCATGGACAAACATAACAGATTGTTCTGAAATCCTCTGAGGGATTTATATATGTTGCCTCTCTCATGGGTTGAAGAAACAGATTTGAGAAGGAATGAAACTTAGATAAGTCAGGCAGAATTTGTTGAAAGGATCTCCCCTCTATTCATCAAATGCAAGAATTGTCATTTATGTTGTGTATGCACAGAAAGAAGAGAATAAACTGTGGACTAGACTCTCCATATGTTACAAATTTATTGTTGGGCATTTCTTATTCTGTGGCATTTTACCATTGCCATTTCCATTTGCTCCTCAATTTGAAGAAGGAATTGAAAACAAACAATGGCTTACTAGTCTGAATCTATTCCCTCCTATTGCTCATAATGGACAGAAAGGACAAGAAAATTAAGATTGATGGGAAAAGGCAGAGAGACGCTAATAGTTCCCCAATCTCACTTCAGTCCTGCCAGGCTGCCACCAGTTCCAAGGATGAGATATCCTGTGAATTCAGGCTAGAATGTTCTCTCCTGATTCTTTGTTATTTAAAAAAAAAATCAGACTTGACTTTCAGATTCATTTTTCTATTGTTCACTGATCTAAATAAGTAAAACATGAGTGAAGCAGCCTGAAAATGTAGTTTTGTTACTGCAAAAGAAACTATTTATAATGCCTAATAATCCTACCTTCAAAAAGGATACTAGCATTTTATCAAGTAACTATTGAAAAGACAATAGAATTATAAAGAACAAGTAACTAGGCTTCTTTATAGACAAATTTTAAAGAGCAAGAATAAAAACTCTACCCTTGTATCTTAGGCAGAAGGCTAAAGATATCATAAAACTACCAATCCCATCAATTTACATATGAGGAAGAGAGAGGACACTTCATTTCAGCAGCAAAATGTCTTGGGCTAGCTCTATGCTGCTTCCAGATACTCCAGCCTAGTGGTTCCTTCAACATCACTAGAAGGGGTTACAGAACACCAGACATACAAGCAGTCCTCATTTTGAAACCCCAATTGAGCCTGGCAACAAGGTTGTTCAGCATAGTGGTTGCTAAGTGAAACTGCCACTGTCTTTACGATATTAGTTCAATTTTCCTTAGCTTTACAAACCTGTGAAAATCATCAATGTGAGGATTGATTGCAAACTCTTTAATCACTGTGGTAACTGTGAATGGTTGCTAAATAAAGCATTGCTAAATGAGGACTACCTGAATTTGATTCAGAATACTTGTATGGACCAGTAAATGCAACAGAACTGTATAGCCCCAGGTGAAGAGAGATATCTATAATAGTGCAAAGAACTTGCTTCTGAAGGTATTCTTTAGAAGTATATTTAATATTTAAGCACGTCTTATTTCTTTTAACTTATTAACTGCTCAGTTTAGTGAAACATTTTCATTATCCTTCCCAATGTATTTTTGAGAAAAGTTGATCCTGATAAGGGCAGTCCTTTCCAAGATCCTTGCATGTATGTAGATGCATTCTAATCTGTCAATCTAGCTTGGGGACTGTTTCACAATGCCTGCTTCTTAACAAAAGAAATTTATATGGGGTGCCCACAATATGACAGTGATGGCTAACCTTTTTGTCCTCGCGTGCCAAAAGAGGCAAGCGGGGGGTCGCATGCGTGTGTGCCCACACTCATAATTCAATGCCCCCCCATGCCCTGCCCCCCACTTTTGGCACGTGATGGCCCAGTGAGCCCAGTAGGTCCGTTTTTCACCGGAGGCTTTCTAGGAGCCTGGGGAGGGCAAAAACATCCTTCTCCACCCCCCTCAGAGGCCTCTGGAGGCTGGAAACGGGCTGTTTCCTGACTTCCAGTCGGACCGGAAGGCCCATTTTTCACCCTCTCCAGGCTCTAGAGGCTTTCTAGGAGTCTGGGGAGGGCAAAAACGGCCTTGTCCACCACCCCTCGGGGGCCGGAAACAGCCTGTTTCCCGACTTCTGGTGGGCCCGGAAGGCTCGAAAATGAGCTGCCCAGAGTGCGTATGCATGCTGGAGCTGAACTAGGGCAACACTCCCGTGCCCACAGAAATGGCTCCGCGTGCCACCTGTGGCACCTGTGCCATAGGTTCGCCATCACGGCCTTATGATAAAGATAGACCGCATCATTGTGCTGGCTGATCAAATGGAACAGATTTATCTTTCTCCAACTGTCTCAATAAAGATCACAGCAGATTCCTAGCCACTTTTATAAGTATAGCCTTTATGCCTACTATGATGACACTGCAATGGCTGAAACTAAAGTTCAACAGCTGCGTATTTGCACATATGAAAAGCAAACTTGTCATATGTTAAGAAAGGACAGAGAGTAGAAAGTATCCGGCTTTGAGTCAATCATCTTCAATACCATTGTATAAAATGTTTCTTAGAAAAATATCCAGTGTTTCCATGTGCCACAGCTGATATACGATGGGTTATTTTCTCACTTGGAATCCAAAATTTTATTAGCGGAATCTTCTAAATATCTCCCGAGTTAATCAGAGCTTCAACAGAAGACAGACCAGTATACTATGTTAAAAAATATATAGGTGCCTGGGAATATTAACCTTGAATATTTGTCAATTGCATGAGTGTTCTGGATAATACGTAGGCTGACATGCTCTTTGAGCCCTTTCTTCTTTGATGAGTTAGACTCGTTACTCATAGTCAAATGGATCACCATCTGCTCTTGTTTATCCTCCTCGGTTACCTCAGATACCATTTGATTTTTGGGATCTCCTTCTGGGCTACCAGCATCCAACTCACTGTATATGCCGTCTATTGTCATTCCTTTTGTAGAAGTAATTCCACCCATGCATGGAAACTGGGAAAATAAAACAATAAAGGAGAAGGAAAATGTAACTACAAAATGAATCAAACGGAAGACAAAGATTGCACTGCAGTTTCATGTGAAATTGTTGTATTTGAAAGTTCTTTTAAACTTTGGTTGAATCCATGATCCACCGAATGGAATTCATAGAATGAAATGGTCAAATTACTTTTTTTCACTATCTCTTCTTCTATCTTCTCTGCAGGTTTGGGAATTGGTTTGTGACAGTATAGGAGAAATGACAAGAATGGCTACCTTACATCCTTCTTCCACTCAGGACTATTCTATTAAAGCTAAACAACCAGTAAACTATGCTCTTCTACTCAATAGAAAAATAACCCTGATAAATAACCTTTTACCTACCATAGCATTCTCAAATGCTTTCTGGTCTGCCGTTCCTTACACAATTAAAATTACCATTTTACTGGGGAAACTGTTATTCCTTTTTGAAAAAACAATATTTTAGATGTAAATAAACTTGGCTTGTATCAGCTATTATGCAACTTAAAACAATAACATCAATAGCACTAATAGGGTAACATATCATCTCATACAGTTGACATCAAGCATCCTGTATAGGTACAGTCTGTGCATGGAAATTTGCTTTGTTTTCCTGTCAGTTTAGTCACAGTTTCCTGGCCTCTCCATCAGCAGTGACTGAAATAAATATAGAGTAAAATTGGCGAAATACCATATTGAATTTCCCCATTCTTAATCTCCAAAACTGTTTCTGCTGAAGTCCCAGACTTAACCAGTTCAGTTCTTAAGAGTTTATTTGCCTCTGTTACTCCTATTGTCATAAAATTCCTACTTTTGTAATATCTACTCACATTTCACAGCTGGATTGCGACAAGCAGAATCAATGGAGAAGCCAGCTATAAAATCACAAGTTGGGCCCTGCTATGTTGAGCTTAATGATGATGGATAACTTTCTTAATGAAAGATTCTGACCATGGTATCAGGGTGCCAAGTAACAGACCCAACGCAATCAAACCTCTGAGGCCTAGGTGTTCCTCAAAGTACAGGTTTATTAGGCTTGTCATAGTGGCACAGCTGGTGAAAACGTGACTCTGAAGGTCCTGCAGTTTTTCCCACTCAAATTAAGTCAAAGTTTCCCCCACCCCCAATCCACATGTCCATTGCACAGTCCAATCCAGTCACAGCCCCAACTCCAGTTGGTTTCAGTCCACGCCTCCCCAGCATCTAGTGAGAATGTCCTTGATTCCCAGGAGAAAGAATTTTATTTTGGCTACACGTCCCCAGCTATCTATGGATCTGCCTCCCGTTCCCACAGCTTCAACCAGCATAGCTGTGGCAGCCCTGAAGATGCTCCCAAAATGGCTTCAGGGTTGACACATGGTGGAAATATAGTTTACAGTAGTGTTATCCAGCTTAACTACTGTGTTGCTTAACAATGAGGTGGCTGGTCCCAATTGTGCCCATTAAGTGAGGACTACCTGTACGTACATCCAAAATTTCTACTATGGATTTCCCCAACAGGCTCAGCTAGGTTGGAGAAGGCTGCTCGAATATAGTCATAAACCCAGGCACATGGTAATCATTTCTCACCTTTTCTTGCTCTTTCCGCTCTTGCGCTGTTGCCAGGTAGTTCACCGCTGCATATTCAATGACCGAGAGGAAGACAAACACAAAACTGACCCAGAGATAAATGTCCACAGCCTTGATGTAGGAAACGCCAGGCATGGAGGCATTGACACCAGTGATGATGGTAGACATGGTCAGGACTATTGTGATGCCTGAAGAAGCCACATGCACAAAGATGGTATTAACACAACTCAAGCAACAAGCTTATCTGAATCAAGCCTAATAACCAGATAGAGTTAATTTCAAAGTCTTTGTGGAAATGATAGTAAAAATGCAAACCTCTTGAGCTTATAGTGAATAACTATCATCAGACAGTAACTACCATCCCTAGGCATTACCTGTTAAGTATACAATAAGGGAGACTTCTGAGATCCTCTAGGTTCTGTTGCTTGCCAGATTTTTATTTTTTACAAAAAATCTCATCTATTGCTAACAAGGGAAAACCATTGGTGTTTGCTTTACAAGGCAGCAGTCTTTGGCAGAGAAAGGAACAGTCATCCTACTCAAACCAGTTGGCATCTTTTAAAGGACATTTGATTCATTTTACAACAGATTTACAAGATTTATGACCCGAATGGACAAGTCCCATTAGGACTGTACCTCAAGGACTATCTGTACAAGCTTAATTAAAAAAAAAAAATACACACAGCAAAAGGTTGATTAAAATTTTTGATTTTAGAAAGCTACAGATGAAAAAGGGTCAATATAAATTTTAAATAAGATTTTGGAATTAATTATAAAGATTTTTCCCTATAGAAAAATGCTTGGTTTTATTTTTTTAAAAATTCAAAAATTGGACACTAGAGGGAACTAAAGATTTCAGTTAAAAGTCAAAAGAGAAGAACACATAAACTTGACTAAGTGTTACAGAATGGCATAAAATATTCTAACCCAGGAAATATTGGACATTTTTGAAAAATGGAACTAGAAATTAATATTAACAATGATAACAGCCTCCACAGTTAGACTGTGTCTAAAAGATATTATGAAAGAGAAATAAGTTTTACCTACAAGACAGAGTTGAAAGTGGATTTACAAATGCCAGGCTAGAAAACTATACTGTACTACTGAAAAAGATTTTGCTCTGGACATACAAAGAAAACTAACTGATATTTTAACAATTAAAATTGAATATAAACAACAAGCCAAGAGAATTGACCTGGATATTTTTATTATATTGGTCTTACAAAAGAGACATGTTAAAGTTTTGAAGGGACAAAGAAAAAATGAAAAGTTCTATGATGTTATTTGAATGCACTAAAGATTAAGGAATATAACACTGGTTTTATTTCATCAAGGTTGAAATAGATTCATTATTTCTGGTAACTCTTAATGGACTTTTGCTGACACAAAAACTAAAATAACTATGCTTTATGGATTTGTTTTATAGATAAGAGATGGGATATGGAAAGAAAATATTATTGTTGTAATTTAAGAGGAAGTGAAAATAATTAAAATTGTTTATACTTGTGACTGAAGGTTGGAAAACATTTCTTTACATGTTTCGTTTCTTTTTCTTTACTATATTCTTCAATGTTTATTATTTCCATCTTTACTTCTTTCTTTGTACCTTTTATTCTATTTTCTTTTACTCTGCATTAGTTTTTACTATTGTCATTATATTTAATAAAATTATTTGGGGGGGGAAAGGAACACCCTGAGAAGATTGATCCGAACTCTGCTCATTTTCTGAGAAACTTCCCAGGCCTGGAGGTGTTTCTGGGCCTGGAAGTTTATTAAATTTGTTTTTACTTTGGTGGTTTTATATACTGGTTGTTATTTTGTATGTGCTATTATTTGTTGTTATTCACCAAGTCACTCTGGTGATATAGGCAGTCACATAAATATAATTAATTAATTTAATTAAATCTAACTGAATAAAATAAACATTTTATAGCTAACACTAATCTATAAAAGATTAATTTCTAAGGTATTATATTATATTTTTATTTCTGTGTCGACAAAGCATAATGTATACCTTTTGCATACCTTGCCTTATTTTACTTTTAGAATGGAAATCTTAAGATATAGAAATCAAAATGAATGCATATAATTTTCTAAATGAGATATGTTATAAAAAACAGACATGCCATATTTTATGTGTCTAGACAGGAGCCCCTCACCTAACGACACTCTTGCAGGCACAGCTCTATGGTCTATCCAGAAGGAAACCCAGGATAACATGACCATCAACGTGGCAGGAAAATATGTTTGGAGCAGAAAGAAGAAAATATGGCGACGTAGAATAAAGTTAATGTAAAGGCGGTTGTACCGACCTATTGAAGAAAAATGTTAAAATATGAGGTGAGCAGGAACACAAACAGTCATTAGAAAAGGCACCTTACATGCCACACAGATAAAATATAAAGAAAGTGGACAGCGGGAGCGGGGGGAGATAGACTGAAAGAATACAAAAAGAAGAAAATAAAAATGCTGATAGACTCATTGTGTGTGTGTGTGTGAGACAGAGATAGAGAAAGGGGGGGAAGGAAAAGGAGAGAATTTAAATACTGTATTTGTCCTTGTAACAATTAATGCTGTTTACAACAGTACAATGATGCTGAAGACACACCACTGAAAATACAGTAACTTAATCTTATTGCTATAAACTACGTAACTTCCATAAAAAAAGGGAAACAATGCTGAACTACACAGCCTAGCTGCCCCAGCAAGTTCTTTAATAGTGAAGGTATGTAGAGATTCTCAGTCATCCAGGTCATGGTTGTCCCAAAGGTGCTTTTTCAGGAGGCCACTGGACTTTCTTGTTTTATCTTTGAAGATGTTTCGCTTCTCATCCAAGAAGCATCTTCAGCTCTGATAGGATAGATCCTTCCATTCCCCACTATCCTGTCAGAGCTGAAGAAGCTTCTTGGATGAAAAGCGAAACGTCTTCAAAGAAAAAACAAGGAAGTCCAGTTCAATAGGCATTGATAGTTGTAATTCTGTAGTATCTGGAGAGAGGTCTTCTCAAGAAAGTTATTGTCTTTTTGCACTTTTGTTCTGAAGCCTGAATTATACAGAAAGTGCATTTGATTATTAAAAAATCATGTATGCTGCTTTAACAATATCTACCTCATTTTGTAAATTACATGAGAGAATGTTAGGAAGTCTCATTACAGCTATATTAGATGAGATAGCAAAGAAGCTTTTTAATGTATGATTAAATATACTTTGTTGATCATTGGTTTATATGAGATGCTTTATTTACATTCACCAAGCAACTGTATGAATAAAGAACACAAGGCCACAGAGATGTTGTTTTTAAAATTCTGTACCGGCACCAAATATTTAAATATGAACTTAGCAATGAAGCTCACGTAATAGACTTTGAAAAACTCAGTGTCTCAGTTATCTCTAATACTATATGCTGCACAGGAAAGTTGGGAGAATTAAAAAGAGTACTTTTAAGACCAAGTGGACTGCCTGAGTTTGTCAGAGGAATACAGTAAAAAAAATAATAAAGAATGAAAGAATGGAGTGAAAAGTTCTTGCCATACCAGTACTACTGTAGAAAGCAAGTCTGGAGGTTGTATGAAATTTTTGAATCAAGAATTGAGACAAGGAAATCTTTTCATCTGTTTTTAGAGATTCGGTCCCATTTTTCCAGTATAACATCAAATCTTCATCTGTATATGCATCTGCAAAGGTAAGGTGTAGAAACAGCAAAATAATTATTTTACCAGTCAGCAGCAAAATTATGAAATAGGCCAATTAATCAGAGGCCTATGTTTTGTCTCTCCCCCAAAACCCACCAGACTATCCCACTGCATACTGATTTTCTAAATTTAGAGGTTGGAAATAAATGAAAACTACATTAAAAGCTTCAAATGGGTTTCATGCAGTTAAGAGAAACGAAAATAGTTCTCCAAAGAGAAAATAGTCCAGAAAATCAGAGTCCCATCTATAGTTATTTATCTACTGCACATGGTCTCCCCAATGTACTCCCTGCTTTTTTAAAAAAAAAATGCACTCTGTAAGTTCCCCATCCACAAACATCTTTTTTAAAAACTCTGATTAAAAATGAAAGGCAGAGGAAATAGTGTATTTTTAAAGGCAGAAGAATGGATACTGTATGTTGGCTCTGCCTTAAAGCAGAGAAGTGACCAGCTCAAGCAGAAATAACGAATATCAGTAAAGTCAACAGATTGACTGCTGTTTAATTTGTTACCCTAGTAGTTTTATCACCAAAGATAAATAAAAGCTACTGACAGCTTTCAAGCTCCAATGAACACGTCTGTGAATCTAGGGGGAAACGGCTGAAGTCCATATTGCACATTGCTGTCACTGTGATCCTAGAAATATAAAAAAATAAGAGTTGATGTCATTACAAAGAAAGAGCTACAGGCATGGGATTAATAGAGTAATATATGAATGAATCCATGTAGAAAAATAAGAGTTGATGTTATCACAAAGGAGGGGTCTACAGGCATGTGATAAATACTGTCATGCCCCAGCATATAACTTTTATATACTGTTGTTGCTCTCTAGCCCCATCTAGTGGCCGGAAAGACAAATACCAAGTATATTGTTTGAAGCTGACCCTACCCCATTACCCATCAGCTCACACTCTCAAAACAAGTGCACGCTGGGAAGCCAGACTCCATTTCCTTTAGCATTTGGAGAAGGCAGAAGCACAAAGAAGAATCCATCTTATACTGTGGCACATGATCTTCCAAGGACAACCCACATCCCACATCCCATGCACAGAGCATTACTGGTGAGATAAATTGCTCGTATTTATCAACTGTTATGTTTAGCAGTAACCTTGTATTTGGTTCTTATTGTATGTATCCCTATTTTCCCCAGTTTCACCATATCCTGTTCTTTCAATAAAGCATTCAGATGACGTACACAATCTGTTTTATTGGAAGATAGGTGGGTTTAGCTGCAAGCTGAGCTGCACACAGACTAACACAGTGTAATGAGGACAGAACAAATACGGTAATATATGAAGCCACATATTCATATTTGAAATCTGTTCATACAACAAAGATCTGCTTGAATTACAATACTGGAGGAAGAATGTGGAGTAGTTCATATAGAAATAACTGTGGGATTACCTCGTGCTATAGAGCACATGGCCATCTGGGAACACCCGCAACATGATGTTGTCAGTGGTGGTATCATGAATGAAGGATCTTTTAGAGTGGACAAAGAAAATGTCTGGCACCCAGATCTTCTTTACCAACCGTCCATCAAAAGTCATGCTCCTGTTCGTACGACTGGGAAAGGAGAGACGCTCGTCCTTCCAATAATGTCTCAAATACAGTGTCATTGTAAAGTCCTGAAACAAAGTGTGGGGTGGTGGGAGATATGTTGTCATTATATCTCTTGATCTTATAAAAAACACAATTGATAATTGTGGGTTTTTTACGTTATCAGAAAAAAATCAGAAGAAATTGAACCTTCTCATCAAAATGAAGAAGGCTGTCTCCCAAAGGCCATCTGTTGCATCCCAGATGCTCTCCAAATATTACTTTAGTTCACATATTGCATGGTTGGTTTAATGATGGTTTACTGAATAGGCTATAGTTGCCTGGGAACACATTAAACTATTAGGATGATCTGTTAAATCCAACCATTATTGCATTTCTTGAACACATTAAATCATTAGGTTGATCTGTTAAATCCAACCATTATTGCATTTCTTGCACAAATGGTGAGTAGTTCCTGGGAGAATCAGTTCAAAGGCTTGATTTCCTTTTAAAAATAAACAGGCAAACATTTGAAGCCAAGAAATAGGTCAAGGTTTCCTGAGAGACCTAGTTTTGCATCCTCAGATGCACAGACCATTCTCTTAATTTCAATCTCTCAGTGTTATTTCTTCACACATTCTTCACACTCAACTCCAACTAGGTTTCATTTTTAAGAAAACCTATAACGATCATCCCATTGACAACATCATATTATTTTGATTGCTACACCACAAAAAATAAGTATTTAAACATACATATATATGTATTGGTGTTCTATACCAGGGGTCCCCAACCTTTTGGACCTCAGGGACCACCAAATTCATAATTTTAAATCCCGCGGACCACCAAATTCATAA
>JANHFK010001483.1:270551-281176 GCA_036250565.1 Sibynophis collaris
CTTCTGCCACGACCTCTGTCTGATAATAAAAGGGAGCCCTCACAAGCTGTTAAGGGTGCCTTCCCATTAACCCACTATCTGCCTGTGTGTCTTTCTTTGTCATCGGAACAAATTGACCTCCCCCCCGAGACTAGGTAGCAAGCTCCTATTCCTCTATGCCCCACACAATGCCATTTTTGCCTCTTTCCAATCCCAGCCTTTCTTCTTTTCAGGATGTAATTTCTCCCCCCCCAAAAATAAGAGATTAAGGGCCTAGGAGGCTGATTCCCTCCTATATCTACTCCTGCTGCTTTTTTTCCCACCATTCTCCTCAAGGCTGATTTTTAACTCAGCTAGGCTACGTCATACTAGTGGACATTGGCTGAGGAAATAAATCATTATTTTTGTGTAATTTGCACTTACTTATGATTAGCCACTCAATCAACATACTTTTCTGGGGTCTCATACAACATCTTGAACCACATGAAAATTGATGTGCAGAAAGCTAGAATTGGGTTGGCTAATATGTATTCAGTAACTTATACGCAACCACAGTCAAAATGGCAGGGTCAGCATTTGAAAGAGCAGCATTTGTAGGGAGAAAATGTATGGGTACTTCCTCCCATCCATTTACTCTCCCTTGCAACAATACCCTGTATCCACGTGTATCTTATGAGGAAAACGCAAAGCTGTGGACTTTCTGCTTTCCTCATAACACCAAGCACTTTCTATCCGGCATTCTGGTATTTCATAAAGTTCTGAAGTCTCCTAGAGCTCCAAATTATTTAATAGAATAAAGCTCTGTTTCATTAAAACGATACTTAAAATCGTTACATAAAGCTCTGACATTTTAGAGGCTCTGATTTATAGAGCTTTCCAGAGAAGTCTTAACAGAGCATCTTCTCAGCCTGCCAGGTAGGGCATGTAACTACTGTACACTGATGCTACAATCTGTTTCTCCCTTGGAAGGCCCTTCCAACCATTTCTTTTACAAACTGAAATGCGATTCTGAAAGGAGGCTGAGAATTTGGACAGCCGTTTCTTAATTATTTCCCCCGAGATCATCTTTCTGAACAAAACTCCTTTCAGGCTGCTCTCCTATCTCACAGGGAAAACATCCCAGTGTCTTTAATATCTTTCTCCTGAAAATAGGAAGGCCCTGTAAATACCAGTTTTCAATACAGCCTTTCCTGTAGTAGTTAAAGAAATAAATCTAGTCTGAACTAATCTTTTTTTCTTGCCAGAAGAAAAACAGGTCATGGAGGACAATGTTTTACACAAACACAGACTGAAAGTCAGAATGAAGATTGCACATATGCATCCTGCACAAGCAAATATGACTGCCCCAAGTTTCCATTCCAAGATTATATGAATAATTCCAATTCCATGGAACTTGTAGTTCAGCTCTTATGTTTATTCATGTTTATTTTCAGCCCCAGAGCTCCCCTGCCCAAAGGACCAAAAAAATTTCAGCCACATCAAACCTTCAGACCTAAAAAAGAAAAAGACCAAAACCAAAACCAAAACCAAAACCAGGAGACTGAGCTGTACTAAGACTGCTCAGAGGTTACCTATTCATCCTTGTGTGCAGGGTGTTTAACTGATATGGTTAAAAGATCTGCATGAGCAAGCCATAGTGTGCAATCACAATAATAACCTCTTCAAGGAAAACAGAATACAATTCAAAAGCTTTATATTGCCTCTTTTTCTGTTGAAGAATGCAGTACCTGGGACTCAATTTTACCTGAGGCACCTAGGGGGGATGTAGGACAGGAGACCTGCAGTGCCAAATTCCCATGTAGAATATCAAACCCAAGGAAGCCTCCCAAAGCTCTGGAAACAGCTGGATAGTTATATATTAGATACTGTAGGACACTGTGATATTCTTTCACCTATGACAATGTATTAACAACAATAAAATTTAGCAATTAGTTTGCCCTTGAAGTGGGCCCATTTATATTTTCAGCTGTACGTCCAGATTAAAGGCCCTTCAATAGAAGCTGTTTGTTCTAAGTTGGGGATAGAGAAAATGAATAACAACTCTGCTACAACACATTACGCTGTTCTTCCACAGAAAAGATAGCGCTATTTTAAGTATCAGCTAAAGCTGCTTATTCATGGAATCCCAGTTGTTTTCGGTGGAAAAATGAGCTGACCTAGATGAAAATGCTTTGACTCAGAATTTGAGGAAGGGAGTCTAAGAGCAACATTTACATAATGGTTATATGTTATTATATGTAACAAATAATGCCTGAACATCTGCTAGCAATAGCAAAGTCACTGGCACAGAGGAATCACTTAGGAGTGGTCAAAACAAGATGTGTCTCCTATTTAAAGAGGACTTGGTTAAAGGGGAAGAGAGGCTTAGCCACAAGCGAGCAGAAATCTTGAATGCAGGTTCATATGGAATCCATCTTTCCCAAGGAAGAATGGCATTTTGGGGGTGAGGGTGGGACAATGGAAGCTCAGTTCCATTTTAATGTGCTTCTCACACATAAAATTGGGCAAACTTTGATCGGCAAATCACATGCTGATTTCATCATCATTGACAGCCTGACTTTTTGAATATCAATAAACTGCCCAACTGATTTGCATCACCAGTAGTTAGAGGGCTTCTGAAGCTCAACCAAGGAGCAAGTGACCCTATACTCCTCCTCTGTCCCAAAGCAGGATGCAGGAATCAACTTGACTGAGATAAAGAAAGCACAACCCAGGATTTGGGATCCAGTCAGGGAAATCAAGCCTGGCCTCTAAATTATTGCTGAGCAAAATGCACTGTATTAGACTTTAATGTGGTTAAATATAAGGAACTTAAGGCAACTGCTTTTGGGCTAATAAATATTTTACTTACCTTGAATTCTGGGAATTATATTATGTAGCCAATTCAATAGAACAGGTATGTTGTGTGTTTTCTCTATATTTTCAAGATCTATAGTTCCGCAGAATAAGAGTATCATTTAGCAAACCAGATTTCCTGAAGATGGTTGACAATAAGATGGACGTACAGTCCTTCCATTTGTTCTTGGAAAGTCACTGGTACATTTATATTCTAGTTTTAGCAACGCTCTGAAATCATAATCTCACCATCCAGTTGGGAGGATTCATTAAAAAAGTAGCTTGAAGAAGCTTGTTTGGAGCTTCTAAGCTGAATCATTCAACTTTACAGAGATGAATAAACATACATTTCTTACCTCCAAAGGCAGGCCTCATGGAGAAATCATGATCATCTACTCTCAGAAGCCTTTTGCTGCTCCCTGGCCAAGTTTTGGTCATGTCATAGTTCTTTTTATATGAGTAGCTAAATTGAAAAACAAAAATACTACGTATAATTTCTGGTAAATTTGAGAAGGACCACTTTAAAATGCTGAGGGGTAATTTGCTAATAATAACAACATACTAAAATTACATCTTTGCAAAGAAATTCCATGCACTGGAGTGACCTTGAAATGATTTATTATTTATTAAATTTATATGCTGCTTGTCTCGCTATCCAAAGTTATCATGATGGAAGAGCATGCCAGCATATTGAGTCAGGTCCAAGTCCCAACATGGTACCTTTGTGCTAAATTGGGAATATAAAGTACTCTCCTGAAGCAGCAGAGAAAACGCAGCATAAGAAAAATCCTTACAATATCATATATCTGGATCTCTAGTTGTCCTGAGCACAAGTGGAAGTGTAGGAATTGAAAACATGAGAACTGAATGCACTGATACTATCAGTTACAGCAGTAGCCTTTCCCCAACTTGGACCTCATCCAGACAACAATGATCCTTATGGTGTTAGGGTTGATGGGTATTATAGACCAACAAATTCCCAGGGTACTACACCAGGGAAAACTACTTTGGTACCTTTTATGCTGACCAACACAACAGCATCTTATTTACGGGTAGTCCTTGATTTACAATCATTCATTTAATGACCTTTTGAAGTTACAATGGCATTGAAAAAAGTGACTTATAACCATTTTTCACACTTACAACCGTTGCAGCATCCCCAGGGTCACGGTATCAAAATTCAGATGATTCATATTTATGATAGTTGCAGTGTCCCAAGGTCATGTAATCCCCTTTTGCGACCTTCTGAGAAGCCAAATCAATGAGGAAGCCACAATCACTTAACAAACGTGTCACTAACTTAACAACTGCAGTTAACTGCATTTAACCACTGTGGCAAAAAAATAGTAAATGGGGCAAAACTCACTTAACAACTGTCTCACTTAGCAACAGAAATGTTGGGCTCAATTGTGGTTATAAGTCAAAGATACCTGTACTTTTAAGAAAAATAAGATCTCATGTATGAATATATAATCTGATTGTATCTGTAGTTAGGTTCCCTCTTCAGAATCAACTTTAACGGGTTCATTGAGCTATCTCTCCATGCAATTGGTCTGACTGAATAGGTATTCATAAATTTAATCCAAAGGTTAATTATTTCTATTTATTGTACATATATATATTATTAATTGCCTGAATTCATACAAATAAAGACATAAAGCAACAGATTCTCTAACAGGTACAATTAAACATAACTGAATGAAATTTTGGTGATGTAAACCCAATCATATGAAGTTTGAATTCAGTGTACTCTGTTTAAATGAATGAATAAAGGTAAACAAGGCTGCACTGTACTAGATAGCTAAGTAACCTGATTCTTCTTATGCTCCTTCAAATGGGTATTTGACCAAGGATATAAAATCCAGATGAGTATTAGATAGCAGTAAAGAGATGCAAAAAGTTTACTATCGGCTATCATCTATCACATTGTTTTGCAATTTCAGCAATTTTAAGATGTGTCAACTTCAACTCAAAAGAATTCTCCAGCCAGCAGCAGATCTAGCAATTAGCTGGATCTTCAAAGACCAAATCTGGTGGCCCTGTTAGAATGGAGATATCTAGGCATTAACAGTTCTTCAGGAAAAGATACTGATTGGCCTCACTCCCAAACTACAGAACAGATTGGTAAGCAGGTATTGTTACTAACTCTTTATGTGTGTATGTATAACAGGTAGTCCTAACTTACAATTCATTTAGTGACTGTTCAAAGTTACAACAATAGTAAAAAAATGACTTATGGCCATTTTCCACACTTACAACTGTTGCAGTATCCCCATGGTCATGTGATCAAAATTCAGATGCTTAGCAATTGGTTCATATTTATGACTTTTGTAGTGAACCAGGCTGCAGTGAAATCTGGCCAGATCTATCCAGCTCACGCGAACTGGTAGTGCCAGCGGCAGAAGACCCTGCCCACCTGCCAGGATGTCATCATGTTCCATTTTTGACCCTCTGCACATGCGCAGAAGAGGCGCATATGTGCTCCCGTACCCGAACCAGTAGCAAAGATAAGTGGATTTCAACACTGGATCTGAGGTCATATTATCATCTTGTGACAAGCAAAGTCAATGGGAAAGCCGGATTCACTTAACACCTATGTTACTAACTTAACTGATTCACTTAACAACTGTGGCAAGAAAGGTCATAAAATGGGGCAAAATTCACTTAACTGTTTCACTTAGTAACAGAAATGTTAGGCTCAATTGTGCGTCATAAGTTGAGGACTGTCTGTATATCACAGTTCTCCAAATGTCTGCTCCACTAAAATATGGTCAAAACCTCTGAAGTTTGAGAACAGGATTTGTACTAGTTAAAAAATGGTGTCTTCCAAAATTTTAAAACTGTGCAGAAAGTTCCAAAATGAGTTATTTACAATGAGTTATCTCCAAGAATATGTGCATTATCTACTATAGTTTGCAGCACCGTATCTGCATGCCTTTGGGAGAAAAACAGATTTAAGGGTAAAACAATAAGCAACTGTTTTCATCCAACCAATTTTACTGTTGAAATAGTAGGAAAAGGGTTTACGGAGCCCAATTCCCTGTGAAATAACATTGCCGTATGCATGCATTGATTAACAGCTTGATAGCAGATTAAAAACAGATTAACCAGAGTCAACCATCTGGGCATTCCTGATGCCACTTACAAGGCCATCTTCAAGTTGTCTTTTTCCTCCTTCTTCCTTGCACAATCTTCCATCTTCCCACAGAAGAAATCTTTGGGAAAATTACTTCAAGGTAGGGTAACCCTAAACCTTACTCTACAGAGTAGCGAGCTCTACTTGAGCAGCAATTAGAGGATAGTCTTGCATTTTGACAGCCTCTCCTTTAGGCTTGATCTGTCTACTCAAGACCACAGAAGTCCAATTGAAGAGCCATAAGAAAAGAGGGTTGAATAATTAAAGCTGCCCCCAATTACACCAAAGCAATATAATAACCATTTGAAAAATATTTGTGTTTCTGTTTAAATTACATCTAGTACATATGATGCAAATGTTATTTAATGTGTCTCCTCTTTAGTATTTTTTCTTTTGGTGGGGGACGGGGTTCATTTCCTCTTTCCTAAGGAATGCAGAAACAGCCACTCTATAGTTTAGTCCTTCTTGGATTATTTCTCAGTTCATGGAGAAACAAAGCATGCACAGATACAGGGTGTCCTCAACTTATGACCACAATTGAGCCCAAAATGTATGTTGCTAAGTGAGAAATATGCTAAGTGAGTTTTGCCCCATTTTACAACTTTTTTTTTGCACATTTGTTAAGTGAATCATTGCAGCTGTTAAATTAGTAACTAATTTAGTAATTAATTAACTGAGTTGTTAAATGAATCTGGTTTCCTCCTTGACGTTACTTGTCAGAAAGTTGCAAAAGGTGGTCACAGGACCCTACGACACTGAAACCGTCATAAATGCGAGTCAGTTGTCAAACATCCGAATGTAAATTACATGACCATGGGGATGTTGCAATGGTTGTGTGAAAAATGGTCATAACTCACTTTTTTCAGTGAACTGTTATAAGTTAAGGACTACCTGTACTCTACTTACAACCAGTTACTTAGCGACTATTGGAAACTACAACAGATCTCATCAGGGCAACTTGCAACCCAGGTTTGAAATTCCAACATCCCCCTCCCATTGCAGTCATATGATTGAATTTTGGGCACTTAGCAACCTGCCCCCATTTATGCCATGGTCATGTGACTTAAATTCATGATGGTTTTTTTTTTGTCAGAAACCAACGTTTACTTCTGCTTTCTGGCAAATCAATCAATCAAACTCATCATGAACAATGGATTCGCTTAATGATTCACTGCTTTTGCTTAACTGTGGTGATTCAGTTATTGACTACCACAATAAAGGTCGTAAAATCAGGCTTTGTCACATTGCAACCTACTTAACAACAGGCACAATTTAGGACTGTAAATCCAGGCTCAATTATGATGATAAATTGAGGACTGTCAAAACACTAACATTTTCCCCAAAGAATCTTGGGAACTCTAATTTGGCAACACTTTGAAACATGCTAATTAAACTACACCACATATGTGCTATAAGTAAGGCCAACTAACATCAAGGTATATAGATTGCTCTATGGGTAAATAGGAAAAGCCTGGGAAATTTGCCTTCTCTGCCCAACTGAAATGAGAAAAGCTGTAACTGAAGGACCACTTTGCTCATTTTACATATTTTACTAATACATTCTGCATGATATTAGGGATAGAATACTAAATATTTATTTATGAATCCTTGGTGCCCTCTAAAATTGGTGTTTGCAGATGTTTTTTTTATCCAACTAGGTAACATCTTCAGCCAGTGCTAAAAAACAGTGGGCTTTACTGTACTGTCATACAGTAGCTTGTCCTATCAGTATTGGTGAAGGTGTTGTTTTTTCCTAGTTAGTTCCTTCATTAGGCTGTTGTTTGCTGCTTGTTTGTCTGAGTTGGTAATTCCTTCATTAGGAATTGTTTGCTGCTTGATTGTCTAGTTTCAATCCTGATGTTAATCCCTGTTTATCTGAGTGCTGCCTGCTGATAAAGAAGTGTTCTGGTCTTTTTGTTTCCTTTTTTATTGTCCTTTTTGAATGGTCTGTAAATGATGTTTACGCCTATGTATGTATATCGATGGTTGATTTGTCTTGAGTGTCAAGCTGAATTTCCTAGCATTTTTGAATTTACCTTGGTCTAGGATGCTCACAGTTTTCCCAGTTGAAAGTATGGTTAAGTCTGTCCATATGTTATGAAATTAAGGAGTGTTTTATCTGGTCTTCTCATTGCTAGTTGGCGTTCATGGATGTGCTCTGCTAATCTTCTGCCTCTGTCCTACATAATGGCTGTTAGAATACTTACACTATATGTTGTAGATGACACCCGTTTTTTTTCTTTTTGAACTACTCAATCTTTATAGGTTTACATAAAATGTTCTGGAAGGCTATAGTTAGTTTGCGTGCTAACTATGCAGGGCCAAATTCCATTTATCTCACCCATTTGTTTTATTAATAAACCAGTATTCCAGTCATGCAAAAGGGTTTTTCCCCCAAAAAATCATTGTTAGTGCTCGGTTGCTTCCCAAGCATTTGTCCCCATTTTACAGTATACTTGTATTTGCTTCCATGTTAATCTTCATATCATATTTTCCTGAGAAAAATGCTATCAGATGAAACGCCATTGGACTTCTTCAGCATCTGATTATCTAGTTCAGCATTCACTACGGAAAACTGTTTTGTGCAAATCTGGTACATCTTTTTTTTTCTCCACTGAAACTTTACTACTCTTTTACCAACCCTTAACGTTTCCCCCAAATCCTAATATTGAGCTGTATATCCAACAGCAGATAAATTCTTCCTCCAAGCCTATATACCTCTGCAATGTTAACTGGCATGGAACAGCTACAAGCCCTTGGGGAAGATTTGGAAAAACTTAAAAGATGAAAAAGTAGAAAAGGGAAGAAAAATCTTATGGTTTTGCTAAATAAACCTGGCTTGCACGCCTGAGTTAGCCAAGCAGTCTGAAAAGAAGCAATTCTCACTGGACAGCAGAATTCAAGACCAAGATGTATTCAGGGTTTGACAACTATTTTAGGTTATTTTTTCCCCTATATAAAAATGCTATCTTGACATGAAATATGATAAATTTAAAGATCTTTCTTGCTATTCCATAGCTGTTTTCCATCATTAATACTCCGTTCATTTGCAAATAAAATGCCCAGTGAACAGGATAGCTGCAAATTTATTTAGTAATAAAACTTATTTATTTAAACATTATTTCTCTCCAACTAAACATGATCCAATTGCAATTTCTTAAATTGCAGCAACTCTTTAGAGAAATATACTTTTTTCTCAAAACTTTGGCCCAACAGTGCCCAGATCCTGCAAGATTCTACCTGGCATCCCACATGAAGATTGTGCTAAGTGCAACTCCTAGAGTTTAGCATCTCTCCAGAAGCTGCTTTCTCTTTTAAATTCTGTGAAAATACGACTTTCTACATAACAGTATGACAGCATAAAAACGATTCAGGATTTCCTACCAAAGCATGCTGACGTGTTTTCAGATTGCTTTCAACAGAGCCCGTGTTTCAGCAACAACCTGGTTTGTGGTCGAATTCTTACCCGACTCAGAAAGTCGAGAATGAAAACCACATGGATTTCAGAGGCATTTTTAATGGTAGTCGGGAAAAGAAATCTTGGAAACCATAAACATTTATAGTTACTGTACTTGTACTCTTAGTTACAATGCGCGCTCTTTGCAAACTTCTTATGCAGGAACGTATAATAAAACTCGCAAAAACTACACCTCTCCGCAAATACATACGAGTAAGAGGGAAGCCAAAGGAAAAGGGATAAATTGATTTAATCGTAAGGCTACTCCTTACCTTATTTTTTGCACCTGCGCTTCTGCCGTCCATCTCCCCTTTCTGTGCTTCCTACTTTCTCCGAGAAGGACCCCGCAAAAGATCAGCAGTATGAGTTTTGCAAAATTCAGCATACTTTGGGAATCAGCTCTCCCTGTTCCTTCCGTCCAGCCGCCTCCTGACGGGTAAAATGCACTCCGGTTTAAACATCGAACTATCTGCATCTCTCAAGCGTTGCATTTGTCCGAGCGACCATTCTTATTAGAAAAGCTGCTTTTTTTTTTTTCCTCCCAGATTTTTAAACCAGCTTCCTAAACCGTCTAGCCCGCATCCATTCCTCCCCTCCTTGCTCGCCGATTAGCCGTCCCTCGGGGAAAGAAAGTAATCCTAGCTGGCCGCGTTTCCACTGAGTTCTACATGGGTGACCAACAGCCAATGGAAACGCGGGATGGGATGCCATGCGCCAGGCTTTGGGCCAATCAGGCGTCAACCTCGAGGACAGGTTTCTCTCCGTCATCTCTATGCTTTTAAAAAAAATATTATTAAGGATTGCCCTGAATTGATTATTGGTGCGCTACGTTTCTCCATTGCTGCCTATGGAGAGCAAGCTGTTTCGAACCTGTGGGGATGTGTGTGTGTGTTGAAATAACTGCTCAGTGGGAATTTGGACATGTCCTACCTAGTTGGTCGTTTCTTTCTAACCCTTAATGTCTGTTTTCTCTTTTTTCCCTTTAGTTTTCCAGCCAGCTAGAAACTCCACTATTACCTTCATTCTCTCTGTTCTGTGTCAAGTATCTGGCCCTGTGGCTAATTCTACATGAAAAGCCACGGTTTGTTTGCTCCAACCATTGCTTAACGTTATCATTCGTAGTTTAAATTACAGGTTAAGACAGGGGTCTGCAAACTTAAACACTCAAAGAGCCATTTGGACCCGTTTCCCATAGAAAAGAAAACACCGGGAGCCACA
>JANHFK010001483.1:374663-386386 GCA_036250565.1 Sibynophis collaris
GTCATTTTTTTCAATGCTGTTGTAACTTTGAACTTTGAAGACCGTCTTTGACTTACAACAGTTCATTTAGTGGCTGTTCAAAGTTACAACAGCACTGAAAAAATGACTGATGACCATTTTTTACACTTATGACCGTTGAAGCATATATATGATATATATATATATCCCCTTAATAAAGGGAGGAGGGGTGAAAAACCTGAAAAATCAAGTCAATGTGAAGAACCTCAAAAGGAGAAGGGACTATCTTCCCAAGAGCATTTATAGAAGTACTTCAAAGTGAAGGTGGATTCACCACCTATTTTGGCGACATAAGGATCGGCAACTCAACATTGCTTAGCATTTGCGGTTACCAAATTCTGTTCAAATTACGTTATGAGGCCATTGATTTGGCATTGCTATGGTACACACAAAGAGCTTACAAATAGTTTTCTTCAATGGTCAAAGCACTCAAGCTATTACACAGCCCAGTATCATTACTTAACAATACTTAAGTAGATATTGTTAAGTAGCTACTATAGTTAAGTGGATATTTAAGTAAACTAAAGCACTATTACATGTTTTATTTGGGGTAGAGTCAGTGGTGAAATCCATTTTTTTTACTACCGGTTCTATGGGCGTGGCTTGGTGAGCATGGCAGGGGAAGAATACTGCAAAATCTCCATTCCCACCCCACTCCTGGGGAAGTATACTGCAAAATCCCCATTCCGTCCCCACTCTTGGTGGAAGGATATTGCAAAATTTCCATTTTGGGGCCAGCCAGAGGTGGTATTTGCCAGTTCTCAAAACTACTCAAACTTTCCACTACCGGTTCTCCACTACCTGTCAGAACCTGCTGAATTTCATCCTTGGTACTTATAAGCTTGAGTGCTGTCTCTCATTGCTGGTCCTCTGCTTGGAATTTGTGCAATACCAGGATCAGGCCATAAAACTTGAAAGGAAAAATGGAAATCCATATTTTTTTCATGCCTAGTTGTGCTTGTATTTGGAACAGGATAGTGCTTCTGTTGCTGAATACACCCACAGCAGCGATCCTGCTCAAGGGAGAGGTGACTTGAAAAATGAAAGCCAATTGCCTTTGTCAGAGCAAAGAGAGAAGAGTAAAAAGAAGAAACAAGGAGAAAAGGTATTAGGGGATGGACTTCAACAGAAAGACAGTGGTTCTTTGATGTAGGCAGTGTGTGTTTTGTCTTCTATCAACAGTATGCGTCTTTCCTATGTGTTTGTTAGTCTTTGCCAAAAGTATTCAATCCTACTATATTCAGCTATAGTTTTTTATTTATTTATTTGTTTATTTGTTTATTTATTTATTTATATTATCTATCTATCTACCTACCTACCTACCTACCTACCTTTGTTGTGAAGAGTATTTGGTAGGCTGTATAGGCACACGTTTGTCAGCTAACAATTATTTGAAGCCTATTTTTCCACTTAAGGAAAATATATTGCAAATAGAAATAAAGCTTTGGTGGTAATTAGTTCAAATGTAATTCATTAATTTACCGTAATTAAAATAGCTCAATGTTATGGAGATCTTTTCAGCAGCTGAGGGGAGAGAGGAAGGAAGGACAGGATTTGATAGACATCAGCCTTGCCTCTTCATTACAATAAATCAATATCATGGACGTCTTTGCACCTATTATGGACAATATTAGGAAGAATAGTAAATAATATTCTATATGTTACTTCATTGCAAATACAGGATAAATACATTTGGATGCAGGCTGTGAATTAGGGTTGCGCAAATACAGTTGGTATTTGGGATGATCCAGCTCCAAATTAAGGTGCATATAATTTGGAACTTTTGTTCCCTACAGAGAACAAAGCATAGCTGTTTTGTTTCATGCTGAGAATGAAATATGGTTCATGCTGAGGCAGAAATAGTTTGGCGTGTGTGTTTATGATGGAAAGAATGGGGAAAAAGCCAAGAATATTTTTAGTGGTAGTGACAGAGAAGCTGGAGAGGAAGAAGGAAGGGAAGATACTGATGTGGATGAAGGGATCAGGTGGGTTGATGGGAGATTTTATGCTGAGTCATTGGTGATGGAAATTGAGAGAAAGGAATCACTAAGAAGCTCAGAAATCAGATGGTGGTAGGATATATTGTCCTAAAAATAACTTCATCTGGAATCGAGAACCACCAAAACTTTCTGGGTTTAGTTTCTGCTGAACTCTAGACTCAGACCAAAACATATTTTCTGTTTTGTTAGATTCCTTCTGGGAGTCAACTGAGATCATGATGAGCAGGGAATGTTTCAAAATTTACCAAACAAAAGTAAAAAAAAGGTTTTAGAAAAGAGCCCAATTGTTTTGGGTTTTTTGCTGATAAAAACACTGTTTCTTCCTTTCCTTGAAAATTAGGTATTGGCGCTTTCTGATCCTTTGCCCCCAGCGGATCAGCAGATACTTCCTGGTCCACAGCAAAACCCGACAAAACGCAGAAGCAAGCATCGCTGTGCATCTCCACCACCACCCCATGAATTCAGGGCCTATCAGCTATACACTCTGTACCGTGGAAAGAATGGAAAAATCATGCAGGTATGAATCTAGAAGTGGAATATTGCTTGGGATAGTGAAGGAGTAAAGGATTTTCAAGGAAGTTCTGTAACTTATAGGAGTCATGTTTGTGCTTTAAGAAGATGGCTTGATCAGGGGAATATGAATGTGCCTTTATGATTGAATTATTTAGCTTTCTGTATTATTTCTTGATAGCAAGCAGAATGTTGGAGCATTCACAACTTCTGGAGGCAAGTTGTTCCACTGATCAATTGATTCTATGTCTCGTGTCATGGACCTCAGAAAAAGAGCTGTTGATATTCACAAAATTACAAAACCATTGCAGACAACGTACAAATGGGGAATATGCAAAACAAATGTAATTCCTTCTAAGAGTGGTTATCCAACAAAAATAAACCCAAGAGTAAAGCATGCAACACTCCAAAACAGAAGAAACATGATGAAATGGCTCAGTTCCAAAGGGTTCACAAACTTTATCGTACCACTGCACCATGTTGGCTTTTTATTTCCTGTGTTATTAATGCCATAAATGTAAAATATAAACTTGGAAATCATGTTGGCTGGGAATTGTAGTCCAAATTTATTTTTAAACTTATCGGGCATGTTTCCTTTTTCCCATTAATTGGCTTCTAGGAGGCCCCAATCCCGTGCTATCTTCTGTGATTGTCTTTGCTATATTAGCAAAATATGTTTGTTCAGAGAAAGATACTTATGCACCTGTGCATGTCATTTTCGGTAGGCACCTATAAATGGATGTCGTTGTGAACCACTAATACATAAAGTAGAGAACCAGCTGGTAGCTGCTATGGAAGAAATAAAAGCTGAGTTAGTAGCAGTGCAAGATAAGATGAACAGCAAATTAGGACAGATGGAAAATAAAACTCAACATCAGGTAAGGAAGAATTAAGGGATGCAATGTGTCTCAAAATGTAGGGTTCAGGAGGAAAACAGATGCAGCAGAATTCACTGGTTGACTACCTATTATCACCCTGTGATAACACATTATATGATATGACAGCAAAGCTGTTTTATCTGATATGGTTACTACAATGTGGACATTATTTTCTGCTGTCTTCACTTAGGAAGCACAAGCTGTAAGACCGGCCAATGTTTAACTTACATCTTAAAGCATGGGTGTCAAACTTGCTGTGTCATGTTGCTGTCACATGACATTTCATGATGTTTTCCCCCTTTGCGGAGCTTGGGTGTGTATGTCCCTATGTAAGACATGCTATCTGTAGTAGACATAGCAGATATCCTCAATTGTTGAAAGAAAACCAATACATTATGATTCTTTTTTTAAAGAAACTGGGGGCACATCTATAGCTACAATAAATTTGAAACAATTTTTACTGCAATAACTCTTTTTAGTTACACTACTTCATTGAAAGTGCCCTTTTCAGATTTATTGATCTAATTGCTTGAAGTACAAGATCTAGTATATGATTGAGCCTTTTGGTTCCATCACAGCTCCGTGTTTTGGACAAATTAATGGCAGAGAGGCTGTCAGCAGAAAGGGTGGAGTGTCTTCATCGTCTTCAGCACACAGAGCTGGAAAGAAATGAAGGGGAGAAACGCCAGGTAGGTAACTGCATTTGTTGAAATGAACACACACAATAAGGCTGCGCAGCTTTAAGGATGAGGAGCTTCAATAATAATAGAAGCTGCCTTTTGTGACATGAAGCACACTTAGAGTAGGTACAGCCCCTTAAAGGCTTAGTATGGCTGCTTAGAAGTCTTGTAGGCATATGTTATACACAGAAGATTATTTTTGGGGAAAATCTTCAAGGGTTTTGAAACAATTTTGTGAGCCTTCAAGTAACAGCAATAGATTTGTGCTCCAGAAGCAGGGTCTTGCGAGATCAATTACGTGAAATGACGAGCGATTTGTTAATAGTTGCATATGTGAAATAATGAAAGGAATTACCAATTTTTGAAAGGAACAAAACAACTCTGGTTAGAAAGTTTGAAAAGATTTTATCCCGAGCATTTAGAGTTAAATTAGATTGCTGAAATCAAAAAGTATTTCCACATAATTTTTGATCATTTTTGTCAGCATGTCTTTTCTTCTTGCTCTTGAAAACTTATATTTATCATCAGACATTTTAATAAAATACATTATATTCTTGATTCTTAGGGATGGAGTTGTCTTTGACTTAAAACATTAATGAAACCTGCCCATTATGATCACAAGTTGTGTTAGTCATTAAGTAAGTTTACCACAAGATCACCTGTTTAATGACCTTATCCCTGCTCTCCCCAATGCAGTCATTAAGCAGAGCATGGAATGCTTTGGGGTGGGAGAAGTCCTAGGAGGCTTAGTGCAGGCCCAGGCCCTAAAGACTGCATGGCTCCATCCTGGGAGCAGACGCCATTTTGGCAAGAGGTCGAGGGGCCTACTCTCCTTCCCCAACCCAGATTTTTGAAGACTTTTCCTTACCACATAACTAACTGCAGAATTCTATGGACTCTTTTGTAGTCAATGTAACTAATTGTTATAGGTTGAAATGCCAAAGTTTTGATTTTGTTGATTTTTTCAGCAAATATTTTTGATTCAAAAGAACATTAGTATACAATATAAGAATGCCTGAGGATTGAGAGATATCATTTGATGCGCTCTGATAGATGTGTGGATTCTTCTTACAGCTGTCTTTGGTGGGTGAATTGAAAGCTTGGTGCCTGCTAAAAATTCAGAATCTAGAAATGAAGCTCTCTGGAGATTCTAGATCTTCGAGGCCAAAATCCACTCTGTCCACATCTGAGTCTCTCTCAGAGACTTTGGATACAGAAAACCTTCACACCACAAATGACTGTAAAACCAGCCAGACCCCACCACAATCAAATGGGTCCCATCATCATTCTGGCATTGTGAGCCTCTCAGAAGATACAGAACGGAGTAGAATGCCAGTCACGGAGGAGAGCTTTGGAAAACAGTATTTTGTGGTTCAGCAAGATAGCACACCAGGTATTTTTGTTTTCCTATTTCAGCCATTTTCAGTTGGATATCTATGCTAAGCTGCTGCACTGAAACCTGTGGTGTCAATCTAAATTTCAGTATTTATTTATTTTTATTTTTTTAATACTAGGCCAATGATGGCTAACCTTTTTGCTGTCACGTGACAAAAGTGTGGGGAGCGTGTGCCCGCACCCATAATTCAATGCGCCCCACCCCCTGCGCATGCGTACATGACAGCCCCATGCTCCCCCCGCTTTTGGCAGTCAATGGCCCGGTGGGCCCGGTAGGTCCATTTTTCGACCTCCCAAGGCTCAAGAGGCTTTCTAGGAGCCTGAGGAGGGCGAAATCAGCCTTCCCCACACTCTGGAGGCCCCCTCCAGAGGCCGGAAACAGCCTGTGGGCTGGTGGGTCCAGAACGCCAGAAAATCAGCTGGCCAGCGTGCGCATGGGCGCTGCAGCTTAGTTGGGGCAACACTCGTGTGCCCACTGATATGGCTCCGTGTGCCATTTGTGGCACGCGTGCCATAGGTTTGCCATAATGGTACTAGGCAGCCTGCACCTTCACTTGTACGATTAAAGCCTTCTTCACCACCATACAAGAAAAACTGTGCTACTGTTAAGAGCAGGAGTCAGTGGTGGGATTCAGCCAATTCGCACCACTTCGGAGAACCAGTTGTTAATTTTCTGAGCAGTTTGGTGAACCGGTTGTTGGAAGAAATTATTAGGGCAGAAAACCAGTTGTTAAATTATTTGAATCCCACCACGGGCAGAAGTCCACAATAATTTCAAGTCATGGCCATTATTCTGCAACCCTAATGTTGCAAGTGCCCATTTATTAAAAAATTATAAGCTGCTCAGTGTCATTGGGCGTCGAGCAGGCTATAAATTGCATGCATAAATATTCAAGCAAGCAAGCAATTAAACGTGTCACCAGTCTCCTAAAATCTCCTTTGTTACGTTGTAAGAAATATCCATCTGGTTCAGTTCCAAGCTGGGAGGAAGACGCTGGAAACATGGAGGCCGATTAGAAAGTTGGTTTAATGATGAAGCAGAACCACCAAGCACATGGTTCTCTGGTGCAGCTGAACACATGGAGTTGAGAGTGGGAGGGTTTTATATCTTCTCTTGGTCTTTGAACTTGAATTTCTTGTTCCTGTGTAAGAACATGTATTTTATTGGCTGTTGACAGATTCCTATGGGGTCATGTTTGTCTGAGCTCCCAGGTTTGGTTGAAGTTTGCTGAGTGATACAATGTCCTTGGGAGATTGTGCAAAGCAGTGAGCTCCATGTCTTCTGCTAAATGGTCTTATTATGTCCTGAAGGGCCAAGTCTTAATCCCATCACCCTGGAGTTGAAGGTCTTTTGTCTCGTAGATATGGCCCAGTCCTGCTGGGGCTATTGAGAAAGATGGGGGCTGCTTTCCAAGAGCATCTTTCTCCTTTAGGGAAATATAATATCCTGCCTTTTTAATATTTATCAAAAATATTTCATTCTTCTAGGAAGAGATTGCAATCATTATTCCAATTACCTTTAATAAGACATAAGGAATTAGAATAACCTTGGACCAAAACTGAATTAAGGAAGTTTGACCTTATCCATTGTCATCCTGCATTGGGGCTACAATTCCCGTTCTCCTGCTTGGCCTGGGCTTTTCTGAAGCTTCCCCAACTCCAAGCCCTTGTAATTATTTGTTATCTTTCCGTTTACAGGAACGGAGCAACCGTTAGTGGGTGGTGCTGTCCCTCCTCCTTCTGCAGCATCTCCCCAAGTGGTTAGGCCAAAGGATAAAGCAAGTTTCAACAGATTGCAGCAAGAACCACCAGCCGGGGAACAAACCGTTTCCAGACTGAGGCATGTAAAAGTACAAACAGTTTTGCAGTCCTCTCCTGAATGTACCAAGGCAGAATCACAGAGCGGCTGCTTGATAGACAAAGGGACTCAAACCAAGAAACCAAGTAAAAGCGGTCAGATGAAGCACAGGACGCACCAACCAGGAGAAGCTCCATCTGGGCAGCCCCCACCTTCTGCCGCTGAAGGAAAGGAAGGTAGTCCTCAGCTGGCAGGCACATCTCAAGCTTTGGAAATCACCCAGTACTTCTTTGAGGCTGTGTCAAATCAGATGGAGAAGTGGTATGAGAGAAAGATAGAAGAAGCTCGTTGCCAAGCTGACCACAAAGCTCAGGAAGATAAAGTGGTCCTTAAAGAACACATTAAAAGTTTAGAAGAGGAACTGCAGAAGCTAAGGACTAAAGTGCAGAAGGAAAACTAGCCCTTGCATAGCTCAAAAAAACAACAAAAACTCCACTGAAACCATTTTAGGGCAGGGGACACTTATGAACTATTTCACTCACACTGAACTTACGCCTTTAAAGATGAAGTATCCATGAAATTATTTCAGGAAATCAGTTTTCCTAAGCCAACACTTTGTTGCTTTAGTTCTAAATAGTGCTAGTTGTCATACTAATTCTTGGGTAGAATGTGTTTGTTACCTATCAGTGCCCCTCAGATACAACTGCTGGGAGTGAGTGATTGAATGTCTATTCTTGTTTTTCAGTCCCTGTGCCATTTTGTGAATTCTTCAAAGTTTTATTATTTTATAATAAACTGTTTTTATTATATTAAAACATTTTTTAAGTTTGAGCATTTTCTAGTATTGGGTATGGTATTTTTATTTAGTGTGAGCTTGTATCCAGTGGTGAAATCCTGCCGGTTCTGTCCAGCTCGCGCGTGCTGGTAGCGGTGGTGGCGTGTGATTCATTGAACCAGTAGCGGCAGCAGCGTGAGTCTTCGCCCACCCACCCGGATGTTGTTACTTCCTGGTTTTTAACCCTCTGTGCATGCGCAAAGCCTTCGCATGCGCAGAGGGTAAAAAAATCAATTGTGACGGTAGCGCTCGAGTGAAGCGCACACACGCAGAGTGTGCATTCCGAACCAGTAGGAAAGATAAGTAGATTTCACCCCTGCTTATATCTAAACACTGGGTATGTTTTGGGGCACTGGTTATCTGAACACTCTGTATGTGAACAATGGAAACATTGCAAGAGTGATACAAGTAATAACCCTGTGAAGGCTGTATTGAGAGCACTTGGTTTAAAACCTTCCGCTAAGCTTCCATGGCTGATGGTGGACTAGAACCTAGGTCTCCTTACTTCTTACCCAATATCTTAACCATAATAGAGTTGAATTTTGAAAATTGCAGAGTGGCCAACATCAAAAAGACGACAATTTTCTTTTATACTGTACAGGACTTTGCGAATCACAAGTACTCCCAGCCCTAACAACTTTATATATGGGCATTCGTTTCAGTCTTTGGAAGGAATCATAATGACCAGACAGTTCAGTTGCATTGTTGACTAGGGACATTTGCTGTACTCATCTGGAAGGTGTAGCAAGGGATTGAAAATAGGATTTGCACTCCTCTTCTCATGCTAAAAAGCTGACTGATGTGCAGCCAAGAATAATGGTAATATAGTTGAATACAGGTAATATTAGACTTATGACCACAACTGGGACAATTTCTGTTGCTAAGCAAGATGCTGTTAAGTGAATTGTGTCCAATTTTACAATCTTTTTTGCCATGGTTGTTAAGTGAATCGTGTAATTGTTAAGCAAATCCAGCTTCCCCCATTGACTTCGTATGTTGGAAGCTGGTACAGAAAGTTGCAAATGATAATCACCTGACCCCAGGATGCTACAACAGCCCTACATATATGCCAGTTGATTGTAGAGATGCAACCATCATACTTTGCTGTCATCACTTTCTCCTGCCTTTCTTGTGTTGTTTACATCAATCTACAACTCTGTTTTAATATTTATTAGCACTTAATTAAGTTTTATTATGAATATATACCTTACATTGATCAGCATGGGTTACAGAGTGCTATGGGCTAGATTCTTTTCATAGGAGCTGAAGATTCTGGTAGATCCAGGTGTTCTATATACCCACTACCAGCCACCTTTTGTTTTTTAATCCCAGCTTTATTATTTTATAACTCAAGGTAGTGAACATGCATACTACTAATTCCTCCTCCTATTTTCCGTACAACAATCCTGTGTGGTTGGTTGGGCTAAGACAGACTGATTGGCTCAAAGACCCCCAGTTAATTTTCCTGCCTAAGGTGGGATGAGAACTCACAATCTCCTGGTTTCTAGGCCAGCACCTTCCCCACTACACCAAACTAGTTCTTTTATGACCTTTTATGCTTCCTGAAACAAATAATTGCCAAGTGAAATATGTACCTCAGTATTTTATGCCAGTACAACTGTTTATAATAATCCGGGAACAAAAAGGCTGTATTTTTGTACTCTACAAAGAGAGTATTTTCATTCTTATTTATAGAATATTCTGGTAAGATTGGGAAGAACGTTACTAATATTAAATTGTGACACAAAATAATTTCATTCCTTTAAGTTATTTCAATACATTTTGATTCAGGAATTAGAAGGCATGTGATCATAATAGAAGATAACCAGTCCTGGTTCTAATGCCAAGACTTGAATCTGGAAGTAAAAGCAAAGTCTCCCAGCCCTCAAAGATGCAGAGACCTATGTCTAATCTGTCAAAATTGTACTGTAGTCACCGCTCAGGGAAGAGTAATGAATGGAGATGATGCTTTGTGGCATTGAAATCTAATAAAGGCTGCAGAACTTCAGCTGCATCAAAATAAAGAATATTCACAAGTGATATATTTAAGGCAACTCAAAAGGCTTAGCCTTGCTGCAATAATTTTGCTAATATCACTGTCAATACCCTCCTGTCTTTTTATGATTCCTTTACCACGGGACTGGATTATGGCCTGCACTATACTTGTGAGGCTAAATTGCATATTGTACTGTAACCCTGAGTGTTGCTTTGTAATTCTACAACACTGCCCTATGCTTCTAAACTGCAATACAAATGAAAGTTTTACAGCTCAGCTAATCAGTAATTCCGACAGAATATTGCCATACTGTAAAAAAAAATCATATATACTGCTTAATAGCAAGCACACTGGTTCAGACTAAACATCTGCAGATAGACAGTACAGATATAGGTATTATTAAGGATTTGGAGAATATAGAGCAATTTTTTTTAAAAAAGTAACAAAACTGGATATCTTAATTTTTCTGTTTATGAATAAACTTGCCTAAACAAATTCTAACAGAAGAGCCGGAGATCTATAACAGCAACATCGGATCCACTTTATACTTATTCACCAAAGTACATGAACTACTTCCATAGGCATAGTTCTAGAAAGAGATAAAATTTACTGGCTAACTATTTTGCTAAAACCTATTGTTGCAAATAAACTTATATATAATAAACACTGGTCAACTCTCCTGTCAAAATTTCATTCTCCTTCAACTTAGTTTGTTTTTAGAAGAAAAAATACACAACACCGAAGCTAGAAAGTACCAGAAGTCCATAGAACTCCCTTAAAATTTGACTGAAGCCACTCTGAAGTACCTTTATTACTTTGGAGATGAAATTCAATGGTTCAGTTCAAAGGCATATTCAGGCAAAAAGTATTCAGCAGGTCTTCCGTCAAACTTTTGAGAAGTATACACAGGGCATCTTTGGATTATCAGCAGGGCTTCTCCCACTTAATGTCTTTGCAGGTAGCTACAAGGAAAAATTGTTTTGACTTGTAAGCAGAATTAAGGCTAGGATTTTGCCAATTTTAGTGTTCTCTCAAGCTCCTGAAGCTGTAAGTTGCCGTGAGTGATCATCATCTTAATTGTTTCCTATAAAACAAAAATGTTATACTTGGTAGGCGAAGTAATTTAAACCTGTATGTTTGTCAAATTTATATGAACAGCCATCTCACAAGAAGTGACAGCATAAAGCAAAAAAAAAAAAAGTATAAAAACAAACTATCATGAAAATATGGCTTTTCTTTGTCACCAGAATAAGTACTAAAATTAGGAAGCATTATTCGGCAAGGCAATGGGTTTAAATTATTCTCCTTTCCATAGACAGAATCCTAAACAGGATTTACTTTGTTCACTTCTCTTACTTGAAATTAATTCCTGGACTCAGAATTCTTAAATTCAAAGCATGTTTTGAATTTTGTATTGCAACGCGCTCTACATGGGGCTGCCCTTGAAAAGCATCCAGAAGCTCCAGTTGGTGCAAAATGCAGCAGCCCGCATGGTTCTGTGCAGACCCCGGTGTGCACATGTATCACCTCTCCTGCGGGAGCTGCATTGGCTGCCAATCTGCTTCCGGGTGCAATTCAAGGTGCTGGTTGTCACCTTTAAAGCCCTTCATGGC
>JANHFK010001483.1:406788-427817 GCA_036250565.1 Sibynophis collaris
AAAGTGAATTTATGTACCCTGTTGGCACTCTCAGAAAACTCAAAAAAAACCAATGCAATATCAACAATAAATACTACTCCATTTCAAAGGCCATGTTTTAATTTCAGAAAAAAATAATACAAAGTATTTTTTTTAATGAAAGGCAACTAATAAATGTAGATTCTCACAATGACATTCGCTTTCCACTTCTTACCTTTTGTGCAATTTCCGTAAATATGTTTGTCAAGACAAAAAGCAATTTTGCAGTGCTCCTATGTGTGGCCAAGGAAACCGTGAGGTAGAAAAGGACAATATTGGAATATTTGCAAAGAATTGGCATCAGACGTACCAACAAGTGGCAGGCCTGATTAAAAAGCTGAAGAAATAAAAGAAAAATAATGTCAATTAATTATAGAAAATATTAAGCATCTACATATTGTTTCCCCAGGATTAGTTTCACTGCCTGCAGTATTTATAAGCAATTTCAGAAAAATATTTTTTTATTCTTACATGTTACTATTTGAGGCAAGATGAAGAAACAATTTTAACATTATGTTTAAAATCTTTCCCCGAGATATATTTCAGCCGAAAAATATCACCTTGCATTTGTATTCAGTGTAATCCTCGCCGTAAGTTTTCAACTCCACCAGGAGTTCGGAAACGACTGAAATTATTTTTTGTATATGCAAAGAATTCACATCAGAACAAATTTCTTCATCTAAGAGTTTAGTTAAATGCCCTGTCTGGAGCCCATGAACTGAAGATTCTTCCCCTGGAATAAAAAAATATAAAAAGCAATTCTCAAAAATGCATTCCAATTGAGCTCAGGAATATTTCCTGTAAATCGTCAATTCTCATTTTTTAAAATTATTGTGCTACAGAAGTGTCATATACTGCAAGAAAAATTCATTTGACATTATAACAGTTGCTTTCAAAACAAAACAAGTGAAAGAATGTTCAGTCTTACCATTTTCCTTTGAGAATATCTCCTCGTTGTCTTTTCTTCTTTCAACCAAACACTGGACAGAACTCAAGATAACGTGGATTGCAAGTTCTATTTCTTCGGAGAAGTGTTCTACAAATCCGACATCAGATGTTTCGTCATCTATAGAAGTATCATTGAAAAATTAAATCGGGAAAGTTCTTAGTTTTACAATGAAGAGATGAATGGATGGATGGATAATGTGTGCACAATGTTTGCTTCCATAGTGTCTAGCTATCTACTTACTTAAATAAATGCTACTGCCCTAATTTTCTTCCTATTTGAATATCTGAAGTATCAAAATTCTCCCTCCATTAAAATCAGAATTATTGTACATTATAGAGAAAGTTGTTATACTTCAGAATTAAATCAGATTCCCTTTCAGGGATGTAATACAGAAATGACTGGTAGTGAAGTCAATAATTTCATTATTTCAAATAGAATTTCTGCACGTACAGATAGTCCTCAACTTACTTGAGCCCAAAATTTCTATTCTTACATGAAACATTTGTTAAGTGAGCTTTGCCCCATTTTACGACCTTTTCTGCTTCGGTTGTTAAGGGAATCATTGCAGTTGATAAGTTAGTAACTTGGTTCCTAAGTGAATCTGGCTTCCCCATTGAGTTTGTTTGTCAGAAGGTTGCAAAAGGGGATCACATGACTTTGTGACACTGCAGCAGTCATAAATATGAACCAGTTGCCAAGCACCTGAATTTTGATCACATGATAACTGTAAAAAAACGGTCATTAAAGTCACTTTTTTTCAGTGCTGCTGTAACTTTGAACGGTCACTAAATGAACTGTTGTAAGTCAGGGACCACCTGTAGTTGAAAGTTTAATCACTTAGGAACTAGATAGCACGCCCCCACCCCCACTTCAGCCTCACAGCAAGTTAAAAGTAGCCTGAGGGAGCCTAACTACGAGGCACCTTCCCTAAGCCCTAAATCTTACTCAGACATTTCTAGTATAACTTCTCCCAGGATGGGAAAACCCTGTAAGTCCCAGTGATACATTTGTGACCACAAAGGCAAGCCTAGAAGACCTGAGAGAAAATCTATACAGCAGTAACTCAAGTAAGGTTGTCTAAGTGGATCCCTTCTTTACTTTTGCTTTCCAGAAGGTCCACTACTCAGACAATCTACTTCCAAATACAGGTAGTCCTTGACTTATGACCACAATTGAGCCCAAAATTTCTGTTGTTAAGTGAGTTTTGTCCTGTTTTATGACCTTTCTTGTCACAGTTGTTAAGCGAATCACTGCGGTTGATAAGTTAGTAAGTCGGTTGTTAAGTGAGCCTGGCTTCCCTATTGACTTTGCTTGACAGAAGATCGCAAAAGGGGATCACGTGACCCCAGGACACTGCAGCAGTCACAAATATGAACCAGTTGCCAAGCATCTAAATTTTGATCACATGATCATGGGGATTTTGCAAAGGTCATAACTGTGAAAAACGGTCCTAAGTCACTTGCTCCGTGCCTTTGTAACTTTGAACAGTCACTAAAAGAAACTGTTCTAAGTCGAGGACTACCTGTACTGCTGAAGTACAATAAAAAATGGCTTAAGGTAAACAGTAAACGTCCTAGATCCCAGCCCCTTCACTTACAGAAAGCCCATTTCTAGAAAGAAGAACAGTCAAACATTGTGATCACTGGATATCAAACATAAAGCAATGCTTAGGAGCATAAAAAGTAATGAGGTAGTTAATCCTACAGGCAAACACAGAATGATATTAAATCAATAAAGCCCCTGCATTATTGAACAGAAGAAGGAGAGAGAATCATTTTTACCTTCACAGTGTGAAATTGAACTGAAGAGTTGTGTCTTCCAGATAGCAAAATCATCTACACTGCTATTAATTTCTCCTTGGATATATATGAGACTCCTGATTAAGGTCATCTGTGATCCAATTTGATTGCCTTGAGATTCAGGTGGTGTAAACAACAGCTCAATATCCTGCAGTTGGGTTGAAACCTTCAGCAAACAATCCACTCCTGAAGAGCACACTTCAAAACTTTTCCTGAGGGGGTAAAAAACTGCATGAATAAACATGGAGTGGTTTCTGTTACACTTATGAGTGACTTGACATTAGAAATACAATACATATATACACACATACACATTCACAATAGCAAAACAGGCCAGATTTAAGCACCCTGTGGGTGGAATCCAGCCCATGGGACTTGAGTTTGATACACTGAGCTAGGCTATCAGCTTCCACAGCACTGAATACTTCTTTGAAATATGGTGGACACTGATTATAGGAGTGGTTTAGCTTTCCTATGGGCACAAGCTCTAGAAAAGGTCTAATCTTACTGAGGCAGTTACATGCAGCTGGCAAACAAATGCAACCCTCTTTTTTGTCCCAGTATGATAGGATGCATCTCACTTACCAAGAATGGAAGAGAGTCTCAGAAGACACCTGTTTTATTCTGTCCACGTCTGATTTTACTGCCTTCACCTCTACTAGCATCTCTTTCACCTTGGAAGCCAGCTGCTGATATATCGTATCCTGCTTTCGCATCCTGCATGCAGCAGGCAGCTGTTCTGGACTCATTGGAGTGAGATACTGTAGCTCTGATGGATCCAGTTCTGGAAGTGACTTTAGAATAGTGGAAGAGTTCAATTCTACCCCTTCAGATTTTATTTCTGTCCTAGGGGTGTTCAAAGTTTGGTCTTCTGGACAGCATTCTATAAACCAAGACAGCTGTTCTAGAAGCACTAGACACTGCATGGAAAGATACTGCAATCTGTCAGTCCACTGCTGAACACCTTCTTGGGGAGGGAAAACCACTTCGTATTCACTTCCAGGAGACAGCCTGGCATCTATCTCTTGTATACAGCTTAGCTGATTCCTGTTCAAAAGATTCATGTAAGTAACAGATTTATTGGTAATTAAAATGCAATTATTACAATTCGAGTACCAGTATTTTAGTCCTTATTAGATTTGGACATAGAGCTTTCCCTAAACATTTTGTTTTTTCCACTTCAATTATCTACTTGATTTCTCACCATCCTTATTTTTCTTCTGAATTTGTTTTCCAAGACACCCAGGAAGCCTGTGGATTTGTCTATTCAAGCTTTTCTCAATTGGTACCTTCAACAGAGAAAGCAGGGAATTGTCGTATTCTCAGTACAGACTGAGGAAGACCTGAATAATGATAGGGATAATAATGGCAACCTCAGGTGAGCAATACTGTCCCCAAAGAATGACAACCTCATTTCTGTCCAATTTTCTTTAGCCAGGCTTACAGTGGGAAAAAGAAAATCCTGCTATGAAAAAAACCAACAACCTGAAATTAGACCAATTCAGCAATTATTTTAAGTAACCCCTAAATTCTTTCAAAAACTGAAAGAAGTATTTGTGTGCCCCATGAATAAAAGTAATGATTTAATTGGGCTTAGAGATGGCACATGTATAACTATAGGATTTAAGCAATTATATTTTAATTTTTTGGTACCATAGGGCTCTCAAACTCTGTGTACTTCCATCACCCAATGAGGTTTCCTCAGGAAGGGTGGGAATGCTGTCAAACTTTGCTCCCACTTTGTTTGAGCTGAACTACAGCGTAGGCAAAACGGCAAGCAAAGCCCAGGATGAGCTTTAAACACCCTCCTCAATGACCTCAGCAAACCTGATTCTATATATATATGAAATTTAGGCTCTTGACAACTGGTACCATTTGCAATAGTTACACGCTCCTCCCCCATGTCACATAATTTAACATTTGCAACTTCAACAGCCAGCTTCTGACAAGCATATCAGTGGATAAGTTGGTAAGAAGTCACAAGTTATGGTCATGTGACATTGTGCTTAATGATTGCAGATGATTTCCTTAAGTCAGTAACTGGGACTGACACTGTAAGCTGGCACGATTATGTGATGTTGCACTTTATGACCATGTTATGTAGCTTAGTGACATAATAGCTGGTCTCAATTGCAGTTGGTAAGTGAGGACTACCTGTATATAGTTCTAGAAAAAGCTCTTCGTAATCTGAATGGATAAGTTTGGAATATATAAATATATATAGAAAATAAAAAGACAATACCTCAGGAAAACCCACTGGTCTGTCAAAGCAGTGAGAGACTTCCTCTGTTTGACAAGCATCTTCATGAGGTGCGCGGTAAATCCTTTACATCGCTCAATAGTACTTACTCCAATCTCCTATAGAAAAAGGTAACCACACTCATCCTTCTGTTTATCAAAACAAGTTCCTCTAATGATAGCTGTAGAATGCTTGGAGTTGTAGGTTACACAGTAAATTAGTTAGATATGATTTTGCACATTCTTTTTAATTCCCCTTCAGGTACTTTGAGATATGCATCAAATTACATTGCAAATTTATTCCATCCCTAAATTAGAGTGACTAATTTAAGCATTCAGAATATGTAGGGTTTATTATTAAATGCAGCCAAGCGCTAAAGATAAGTAATGAAATAGTATATAGTTATCCAACTTCATTTCTTCATTTAATTGCCACATAATTTCACAATATTTTTTGCTTCTATGGTGCCCTCCAATATGTTAAATTGTAACATTCAATGTCCTCAGCCAATAGCAGTCAAGGGCTGGGAATGCTGGCAGTTATAGTCCAAAACAACGAGATTTCGCCATATAGGGGAAGTCTAGTCTATAACATACATTCTAAGAATGTGTCCATCTGGATAAGAGAACATCAAGTCTTAGAATGAGTGGTACTCATCTACTGTATTAAAGAATTAAAAAGAAGTAAAACTTCTGGTTTTGCTTCATTTATTACTTTTTACCTCCCTATTTTCCTTGGCGAGTTCAAGTGATGCACATGGAAAATGTCTCTTATTTTATCCAAAGCAACCACTCCATAAGGTAGGTTGAATGGACAGAAAGTGACTGACCCCAAGTCATTCAGTGATCTTTATGGACGAGAAAAGTTTCAAGAAAGGAACCTCCTATCTCCATGGCCCAAGCCAAACACCAAAACAAGTGTATTACATTATTTCTGGGGATTTACCTTTGAAGGTGCTAATAATGCTGTCTGAAGCCTACAGTGATGTGCAAGAGACTGATAGAAGTATTTCTGGCATCCGTCCCAGGACAAAGAGATTTGAGAGAGTAACCTGAAAAGCAAAACAGTTTGAATCCCTTAAGATAGAGGTATCCAAACTTTGGTTGAAGCCCGCATGGGATTGTAGAAAACTTACAGAGAGTCAGAACTTTTTAAAGTCTATAAGGCTTGAGAAGTCAAACCGATAGAGAGAATGTTGATCGAAGAACAAATCTATGGGCCTAGTTGCTGCCAAAATCATCTTCCAATCACAGAAATATTTATTCATAAAAGGGGCCACACAAACTCTTATCTTTTGAGCAGTCTGTGAGATTATAACCAATCCCTGCCCTAACAGAAAAAGGCAGAACACTTCAAAGTCTTCATATGATAGCATATAATAACACAAAATCTACAGCTTGAAAATTCTTGATCAGCATTTGATTGTATAGTTAAGTTGGATAACTGATCTTTATTGGCTTTCCCTGCTGCGTATTACATCCAGTAAATCTTATTAGTTTCCACAAAGTGTTTGTTTCCACTGCAAAGAGCAGGGAAAGGATCTCTGATCAGAAGTAGAAACGAAAGCCAAAGACCCACGCTTTTCAGATTGTTGTTGACTAAAGTAAAAAATAATCCCATAAAGAAAAAACAATTCATCACTCTGATTTTAAAATAACCAAATCAATTATCTCCACAGACTAGATTTCAAAAGCCCAAGAAAATATTTTTGCCACCTTTTCTGACATCAAAATTCTATTATAGTACAAAACTAAAGCAATACATACGTTGCATCCAATTTATGCGTGCAGTTAACTAAAGCCAATGCTCTGTTTAAATCCAATGGATGAAGGAAAAGTATATTTTGCGAATTTTTGGAGCGAGACCAAGTCAGGCCTTTGCGATACGATAATCCTAGAAAGATATTAATTTATTAGGTTTTTATTCCGCCTTTATCATTTTTATAAATAATTCAAAGCAATGAATATACCAGTACTTCTTCCTCTTCCTATTTTCCCCACAACAACCCTGAGATGGATTGTGCTAAGGGAGAATGACTGGCCAAAGATCACCTAATTGGTTTTCATGCCTAAAGCATGTCTAGAACTCACAGTCTCTTTGATTTCTAGGTTAGCCTCTTAACCACTACATCAAACTAATATTTTTATCTTTCTCAGATCTGTAATATTAAATATTTTTGCAAATCTCCTCATGCAGCTTAAGAATCTAAATCTCGTGCTCGTTTGGAATTAAATTCCAATCAAATAATAGGAACGATAGTCATTGGACCTACATACTAGATAGATTTTCCTTCACATTCACTGAATTTTCTTTATTTGTAAATTAATGTGACACAAAACATCAATTATGGTTTAGCATTGTTAAGCTGTAACAGTATGGCTTGTTCAACCAACTGTAATTTAAAATATTGATCTGGCATGATTTATGAATGAATTCTCACAGTTTATGTATGTGCCCAAATTATGGTTGGATATTAAAATATAGGCTCATATGCCTTCCCTCGCCATTATCTCTTCTCATTCCAATGCATGTAGATCTGATTTAAACTACACTATTGTCTAAAAATAACTATATTCAAATAAGGAGAACTATGTGAAGACGATCCAAATTCTCTTTAACAAGGAATTTAGAACGTGCTTTTCCCATTGAAAAGACACAGGCAAATCACTAGCATCTCTGATTAAGAGAATGAAATTGCAGGTGATGGATTTCTTTGGAGAGCAATGTTAGACTAAAAGTCTAGTAAGATAAGCGCTGGAGTTTCTCTACTGGAGCAAACTTAACTAGACAGTTTAAATGGGTTGTTTGTCCCTGTTTTTTTCTTTTTCTTTAATGAAAATTAAGATAATTCCTCATTATATTCAGGTTTCATGACTGATGGAAAAACAATGAATACGAAGTACCAGGGTATATTCAGAGGAGATCCGCAGAACTGTAGGACTTGCATAAACCATAATCACTACTGTTTGTGTCCACATGCAATTGTTTTCATACCAATTCTTTTCCTCTGTTACTTACTGATGTTTCCATGAACCAAAATTAACTGCTGGCCAATGCATGAAATTCATTCTGTGACTAAGCCCTAAAAAACAAGGGCATGTTTTGATTTACATATGTTAGAAGAACTTTCATTTAACTGACCTGTAGTTGCAAGGTATTTAAAGAGCTCTGCTAGAGCCCTTTGCTTTTGCATAAGTAAGTGTTTGGCTTCAGATTTCTGTTTTTCCTTTTCTAAGGTCGAATTCACAGACATGTTCTGCAATTTGTGTGCAGAAGAAATTACGTCACCTGCAAGGAGGAGGAGAAGAATCAACAGGAGCATCACAGTCTCTCAAATTATTTTTTCTTTTTCTTGCATGCAAGACAGGTTTTCTTTAGGAGAAAAAGCAGCTTACAAATATTTTATTTTTAATATTGACTGATATTAAAACCACATTACCTCTGACCTGTTGGGTCATTGTTTTAGAGGTATTTCCTTCTCTAAAGAAACATAATGACCAAAGACAAAAAAGCAAGAGGAAATAGGAGTGATTTCCAACTTCATGACAGCTTGATTGTAGCTGACTATCTTTCTGCAGCCAATGCTGGGACCAGTCAACTTGGCCTCCAGAGGGCTAGGGTGAAACCAGTTTCCTGAACCTCCAACCAATAGCACTTAGACTTACTGGTTTATACAGCTTCATAGTGCTTTTACAGCCCTCTCTAAGAGTTTTACAGAGTCAGCATATTGCCCCCAACAATCTGGGTCCTCATTTTACCGACCTCGGAAGGATGAATCAACTTTGAGCCTGGTGAGATTCGATCTGTCAAACTGCTGGCAGCCAGTGACAGCAGAAGTAGCCTGCAGTACTATACTCTAACCACTGCGCCACCGCAGCTCATTAGCAGTATGTGGCTAGCAGCCGCCGCTAGCAGCAATATGCTAGCATGGCAGCACTGAAGCAATCATAAATTTGTCCAATTTCAACCTTACGGGAATCATGGGTCCCAGTTTTTGGACGCATTCTGTAAGTTAGACCATTTGAGGTACCTTGATTCAACAAACATTGTTGTCCTATGATATACTACTGTTTTGCCCAATTAACTGCATACTTTATTTGACAATAGTTTAAATCCAACATTCAATCCATTTCGAAAGCTATTTCTGTCTCAGGAGTTTATTTTGCAAGTTCACACAGTTTAATTTCTTATCATTCCAGAACAACCTGTAATTAGACCGAGTGGTCCCTTGACATCAGCTAAATGATTAAGGATTCCATTTTCTGCCTACTAAATATAAATGTTAAAAAAATATTTTTAAAATGTTAATGTTCTAGCAAATTTACTGTAAAAACTAGAACCACAGTCAACAGTGCAAAAATAATTTCCTCAAAACAAAATGGCTAATTAAATCATAATAGAAACATCATTTGGGATGCTTACCAGTGAAATTGTCAAGATTCTCCACCAAGTCCAAGATAGAACTATCCTTCACTAGACTTGCACATATCTTCTTCATTCGTTTGGTGAGTTTAGGTAAGCGTCCCTGAAGTGATTCTGGATGAAATGCCCACCCCTGGAAGTCTTCTAAATGAAGAGCCTGGGAAATGTTCATAGAAGGAAAGTCAGCACAACTGAAACTTTTGTGCTACCAGCTGCCAGTTCCTTTAAAAAGGAATAGACTGGGGCAGTAGCCTTAGTAATTCTCTGAAAAGAATCCAATACACTATATAAAAATGTTTAATACTCTATTATTTCATCATAATAAATAGCCGCAGGTACCTGAGTAGCATCTAATTTTACAGTTAGGTGTTTCCTCAGTATATTGTTTAGGTTCTGAATGTTAGTTTCAACATTCTCTGGTGTTTTTTGATCCTGCAGGGAAATGAGTTGTTCTTCTTTAGGCATTTCCACCAAGGCTGATTGACAAGGTTCACCAAGAGCAGCTTCAAATTTCTTCATAAATTTAAACAGTGTCCTAGAGCCCATGAAAAGCAAAGTTGAGAACTAGGAGAAGAGCAGGTATACATTTAATCTTTTCAATATCTTTCAAAGTGAAAGGCATTGTTCAAACTTTGTATGTGATGTTAGGGTTTGCACATAACACTCAGAAAGAATATGGTTTGCTTGTTCTCAGCTGAGCACAATATGTGAACCCAACTAAACATGTTTTACTGTTATGAATGGTGGCTTGTTCAACAAAAAATAAAGATTCTGACAGAATTGAGTGAATGCAGCCAATATTGCACACATTAAGTTAAATTAAATCCAATTTAATTCAGTTTGAAATTGAAGTTTCTATTATTGGCCTGCAACAACGAGACAGGCAGGCTGGTTATATCCTACTGTAATATTGTTGATTTTTTATGCATCGTAACATGCTCTGTGAATTTTATTCTTGTCTGTCTGTCTATCTATCTGTCTTTTCTTAATACTAGAGTTGGTTTTAAAGAACAAAGAAATAGGTTGAAAGAAGAAAAAGGAGATCTCAAATGAATGTTTGAAGTGGACATTTTACCAGAATGTCATTTACCTGTGTGTCTTTTCTACAGATTGTTTTACAGCCCAAAAGCTGACATCATTCCATCTTGAGATTTTTACAAATGCCTACAGTGGAAAACAAAACTTTATTTATTATTCTGTCTTAATATACACACTGCAAAGTACTGCAAGTAGTCCTCACTTAGCAACCACAATTGGGCCCAGCAGCTCAATCATTAAGCATAGCAGTCACTAAGTGAAACCACAACTATGTTGATTATCATACTTTAGCTTTCCTTTGCTTCACAGAACTCCAAAAGTCATAATTGTGAGGATTGATCGCAAAGTTACATTTTCATCATGGATAGTCACTATGTGAAAACTATCTGTAATGTGATTTCATGTTTTCAGTTTAAAGAAAAATGTGATCCTTTTATTGATATCTGATATTCAGCAATTAGACAATTGCCATTAAACTTAAGTATCTCATCCTCACCTTCAGTTCTTTTTCTATGGGATGTCGCTGTTCAATCAGCCTGGCATGGACAGATTCTGAAAACTGCTTATAATAATTATATAGATTCCATAATACATTGCCCAGCATATCTAAAAAGAGAAAAAATATCATTTAGTTTCTTGCTTCTATAATAAAGGCATATGAATACCACAGCATTATTTAGATTTAGTCCCAAACTAGAAAGAACCCTGTTTTCACAAATCAGTTTGGCATCCAACTAGAAGGGAAAAAAACCTCATTTATTTAACAAGTTTTTTTAAAAGACAGTGCCCAATGGGTGAAAAAAATCTTACTCTGAAGGACTACCATGGAACCATTTTAAAAATTATCTATAAAAAGTCATCTTGCACTGCAATAACTATTCTTAATTATGTGTACCCTAGGCATATAAAATACTAGCAGCATTGAATAAAAAGGTAAAATAAGCTAAGAGAAAAGAAATGCAATGAATAATTTTGTTATATTCTTCAGGTAATACTGCCACTAATATTTGTCAATTTGTTAGCAAACAAATTAATCCTGACACAGGAAACAAAAAAACAGTACTCACTATTTTTTTCCTTTTGTGTCATCAACAAGACATGGCAGTGGAATTCTAAGAGCATTTGAAGTCTTGTATGAAATTCCCCCAATGTGGATCCTTCTATGAAAAGTTTCAGTGTATCGACCATAGATGCTAAATTAACATCTATCAGTTTCAAGAAGTTAAGATGAGAAAAACACATTATGGAAGCTATTTAAGATTGATGATTTCCAATAAAGACATACCAACAAAACAAACACTCCTGCCTCCTATATTTCTTTAATGCCAATATAACTTACATATAAATTACATTCAACTTCAAAACTATGATTGTTTCTCCTACAATCCCTCTCCCCATAATGTCAAGAGTGGATAAGAGAATTAGTTAATACATATTATTATTCTATTCAAAGGAGGCTAGGATTGGTTGGGGGGGGGAGGAACAATGGTACTATTAAATCACATTATTCACCTCAACTTGATTTGAATGAGTTATATTCCATCCACCATTGTAGTTACAAATATACAAACACAAACTATGGAATTCTTGTGTTATATTAATTTATCTCATTCATAGAGATGCATCTTCTTCACTGGATAAAGTTAACTCCACAGGAGAGGCTTCTATTAGCAGCTTATTTTACTACATGAATATTTTGTTACCTTCCATTTTCTTCTCTGACTGCTCTTGTTGGTATTTTTCAACCATTTGATAAAGTGAAAACCAGTGCTTCATTGATTTTTCTGCGTACTGTTTCATTACATTGTCCAAACTGGCAGACCAACAACTGAAAACATGAGAGGAGAAAAAAAAGGAAAGTTTAATGCTTTATATGAAAGACCAGGTCCACACATGAAGGTTCAAATAAATTTATTTATGCTAAAAGACTATGCACAGGAAACCTTTCAACAATGGTTAATTGGATAAGGGTCAAAGACACTTAAGGGGAGGGGGGTTGGAGTTAGTTCTCTTGCGGCCATATTGGTATTCTAAACTAATCCCTGTTTTCATTCTGCTATCAGGTTCTGCCATCCCTTCTCCTAGAGTTTATCCTCAATAACAGTCATTTCTTTATCCAACACTAAATGAAGATCTTTTTTTTTTTTTTTAAATCCAGCCTTCAGGTTAATCAGAGTTTGGTAGAGTCCTATTGTCTGTTGAAAACAAATCTAGGCCCCTATGGTTATTGTTCTTTTACTATATTGCTTATTTTGCTTTATGGTAGGCCTTACTTAATCATTTACTTTGTGACTGTTCCAAATTACGATAGCACTAAACAAATTGAATTTACGCTCAGTTCTTGAAGTTATGGCTATTGGTGTGCCCCTGCAGTCACATGATCTTTTTTGACTTCAGGATGTGCAAATACTGTACTATGTACACACTATGCAGGCCCTGCCACTCTGCACTCCACTGTCCTCAGCAACAAGCTATGAAGCCACATCCATCCCAGCTCACTCCAGCCCTGCAGTGAAAGCGCCAACTGTTTCAGTCCAGCCCCGCCCCATGCTGCAGAGACCCTGCTGCTCCATCTGCAGCTGCCCAGAACTCCAAGGCCCCTGTCACTCTATTGTCCAGCATCCTGATGAACTTCACCCTTGTTTTGCTCCAACTGTCAATAAGGTGTAACCAGTCTGGCCTTCATGAGGCAACTGCTGGCTACGCAAGGCCTTCTTCTTCCCTAGGTTGTGGGCAGGCTGAGGCAGCTGCGGTTTCATATCCTGATGCTGGGCTGGGACAATTGCAGCTTTACACCTGGAACTTGGCTGGGGCAGCTATGGTTTCTCAAAGGGCCAGGTTGAGCATGCCTTGTCAGCAGTGAGAGGCAGAAGATGGCAGTGGTAATTTAGGGGCAGCAGGGCTAGCAGAGCATAGAGTGCCTCAAAAGGTGCCTAACTTCCTGTTAGCTTTTCCAATGAATTCATGTTGGAAGCTGACAGTAAGTTGCAAGCAAGTAGTTGCTTAAAAACCCAAAATCTCACTTAATGACAACAACTGAGGCTGCCAGGATCACTGTCGCTAAGCGATGCAGTCACATTACGTCATGCTTTACAACATTGCTTAGTAACAGAAATTCTGGCCCTAATTACTGTAGTTAACCCAGGACTACCTGTAGCGTTTTTTTCCTGTAACTCGTCTTAGGATCTTTATAAGATAGGGGGAAATAAAGAAATTAAAAAGGAAATTAACAGTACATACTTCAATTCTAGCTTTCGCCACTGAATGATCATCTGAGTGATGAGATCAAGATGTTTCCTCAGAGACACAGCCCGGCTAGCATTCTCTTCCCAATCCTACAAAACAAAGTGATACCTTTCAAGTAAATTGCAAATGATGTTAAAAAGCCATTCTTTGCACACTATCTGTACTAGCCTTTCTGAAGCAATTGGTTTCTAGTTGTTTGGAATTGTAACGGTGTCTGGAGCACATGGGAGAGGGGAATATTTTATGCTGGTGGTCCTCATTTAGCAATTTGCTTCTTTTAGTGACTATTCACAATTTTGACAGTATTGAAAAAAATAACGTCGTGATCAATGCCTGCATTCATGACCTTTGCAGGCCTGCAAAGCAAAGAAAACGGAAATAAGATTGTAAATACAGTCGTGGTTTTACTTAGCAATTGCTTTGCTTAATGCCCGAGTTGTCAGTATCAACTGTAGTTGCTAAATAAGGATTACCTGTATTTTAAATACATTCACATCTGATCTATCCTTTTTATATGCTACCAGCATGACCCAGTGAGCTTTAACTAGTCTATATTGTTAATAAAATGCTGTGTGAATTAGAAGTGAGAGATGTGCTTGGCTGTCTGCCTTCAAGTCAGTCTACAGGGAGCCTTGCAATCCTGCCAATCTTTACTCATGAATTTCAAGGTGAGGGGTAAGGATGGCCTTCTTTATATTTTTTAGGACTGCTCCTCCCAGGAGGTTGCTCTTTTCAGATTGTTATTTAGTTAGCTCTGCCAAAGGCAAAGTGAGTGGAATTATTTCAGCAACTCTTCATGCTAAGGCAATAGAAAAGACAACTCTACCCTACTACTTAATTCTGAACCTCCAGGTCTATTTCACAATGTGGCACAGAGCTTCTTTTTAATGTTACCATCAATCACTTTGTTAGAAATTTGTTCCACTAAAGGCAGTTCTTCTACAGTGACTGCAAAATGTTTACTAATTAAACGAGAGAGAGCACGATCACTGATTTCTGCTGTCTCATTCAGTAAAGTTTTCTCAAACAGTGATCTATGCCTGACTTACTTCACACACACACACACCCTCTTTTTTGCAGGGCAGGGATATTGCTTTAAAAAAACTACCTCTTCCTAAGCTGCTTTTGTCTGCGGTTTAGTGCTTACCTACAAGTACTAACTGCAGTTAAGAAGCTGAGCTCTGTGATCCTAATTAGATTAGAATTCTGGGGCCAGCTGCATGTCCTGCCTGAAACTGACAAGACCTTAATCAGTTTCATGATGGTTTATTACTGACAAGACCTTAATCAGTTTCATGATGAAGGTTCATTACTATTGTATTTGTAAACAGTCAATATCTGTGGCAGTTGCTAAGCAAAGGCTACCTGTACTATTACAACAGCTTCTTACTTGTTTTGTTACATATTCACTTATACATAGAAGATCTGACCTGAGACTTGGCTAGCAGAATTTCCAAGCCATTTAGAATCTTTGAAAGAGGGCTGGAGAGCGGAAATCTACAGATTCTGTCCATCACCACCAAGAGCTGCAAATTGAAAAATAAAGATTTTTCTGCCCCACACTTTCCGAAGGTTGAAAATAATATTATAAAATAACTTATTTCTATCTTTAGAAAATATAAAACATTTGTCAGTGATTTAATAGAAACATAAAACTGTTTTGTGACAACTATGTATGGCTGGACATAATATTTAATTTGGCTAGTTCACAGTCCATTACATTCTGTTACCCAAAAGTTTTAACATAGGATACATCAAAGCAAACTATAAATGTATCGTTAGCATTCAGCAAGTATTAATGATTATATAATTCCTACTTTTTTAAAAAATAAAATACATCTAAATGTGCTTACCTGGACAAGTGCAGGGTGTTCTGGCCAATCTTGCAATAGTGCCTTCACTTCTTTATGAAAGTTTTTGAGCAGAACTTGACACTGTTGCATTTGCTGAATATTAGGATGGTGATAGAAGTCATAGGCCCCTTCGCTTTTCAAGGCAAGCTCTGAGTTTCCTTTTTCAAAAAGTGTATTCTGCAATATTGTACTAGCTAGAAGTTGGCTGCCATGAAGATTGTCATTTATTTCTGAACCTAAAATTGAAAGAAAATTCCAGGAATGAGCAATGAGGGAGAAAATACAAGTGCTGGATGGCTTGTACAAACTATGGAGAGCTCATTCCAAAGGGGGTCTGCACCACCAGAGCATGCACACTTTAAGAAGATGCAACTTTTTTCCCTATTAAGTGGAAAACAAAATTACAGGTACTCCTCAACTGATGACCACAATTGGAACTGGAACCTTGGTCACTGAATATAGTGGACTTAAAAAAGGTCTGTGCCAAAATCCAAGCAGGATTTTCAGCCCCAGAACAGAGAAACTTCAAAACCTCTTCCATTCTGGAGTCGAAAATTCTGCTTGGATTTCAGCATGGACCTTTTTACCAGCTTCTCCATTGATTTTCTGGGGAAGTCAGCAGGGAAGATTGCAAATGATCACATGATTGCAGGGACTTGACAACTGCTCAGAAGAGTGAACAGGCTGCCAAACACCCAGATCACAATCAGATGATTGTGGAAGCACTGCAACAGTTGTAACTTCAGTAGCAGGTCTTAGGTTTCTTCCTCATGACTTCAAATGTTCGTTAAATAAATAGTTGTATGTCAAGGACTATTTCTATGCACCCCATTTTCTTGCCACAACCACATTGGCAGAATAGTTTTACTAAAATATGGTTCAAAATAATGCAGTACAAATTATTGTATATGAGCCGCGGTGGCGCTGTGGTTAGAGTGCGGTACTGCAGGCTACTTCTGCTGATCACTGGCTGTCAGCAGTTCGGCAGATTGAATCTCACCAGGCTCAAGGTTGACTCAGCCTTCCATCCTTCTGAGGTCGGTAAAATAAGGACCCAGATTGTTGGGGGCAATCTGCTGACTCTGTAAACCGCTTAGAGAGGGCTGTAAAACCACTGTGAAGTGGTATATAAGTCTAAGTGCTATTGCTATTGTATACAATACAAACAATACAAATTATTGTTAGAAATAATGTACTGTTTATTTATGGCATGTAGCCCCCCTCCATTTCTCTGTGAGCACCAGATAACTTACATAGTAAGTTTCCTCTCATTTTATCCCAACAACAATCCTGTGAAAACATTTGTGGTAATGATTCCCTGATGTCACTCTGTGTATTCTAAGATCAGGTTGGTGTTTAAATCTGAAACTTCCAATTCCTGGCCAGCACTTCACACTACACTCAGTTTGTATCAGTGATCAGCATGCTCTACACAAATAGTTTATGTCCTGGGATCTTCTATAATTCTTCCCCCACCCCCAAAAAGAAATATGCAAATTGGGGTTCTTAACAGTGGACAAACCAAAGTGCCTTCTGAAAGAAAAGCTACTGGAATCTTGTACCTGGAAAAAAAAAACCCAGAGAAGCCTTACCAATCAAGGGATAAAATTGGGCGATCAGGGAAACACCAGTCTGGTAGCAGGAAAGAAACAGGCTCAGCTGAAGTTTACTTTGATTCAGTGGTATGTTTTGTTGATACCACAAGGATTGGGCAAAGGAAAGGCAAACTTGCTGATGAACTATCATTACTGTTTTCATTGACTGATGAGAAAGAAGATTTTTTTCAGGGGTAGCTGCTTCTTCCAAAACAACTTCTGTTTCCATTTTCCCCTCAAGAGTTTCCTGAGCGGTAATATCTTCAAAGTCCTGTTAAGAGTTTTATTAAAACATATGTTTAATACAAATTCATCACATCATGTCTTAAGATCAGAAATTGACCGTGCATAGTGTATACTTCTATACAATTAGGTAGATATACAAAATGGGACATTGTTTTTATTTCCCATGCAAAACAGAAGCACCACAATGGAATAAACTCTCAGACAGACTTTTCATTAGCTGCCTGCCTACCTTTTCATGAAGGGGGAAGTTCCTCCTGAATTCTCTCTCTTCCTCCTCTTCCTCACTCAGGCCACTTCCATGGCTCTTGGCTTTATATCGATAAAGACTTTTCTTTTGTTCCTCTTCCTCTTGGGCCTGGCGCTCTTGCTCATCCCATTCATTTATAATTACCTATAAAGTAGGAACAAACAAATACAAAGTATACCTATGTCTTGAGTTAAGGCACATGGCGGTACAAGACCTTTTCATACAGTCGTTTCGGACAAATACATTGCAAGAAAACGACACCACCTCACCTCCCTATTTCTATGGGCATTCCCTCCCTTCATAGATGGAATGTTCTAGCAATATATGCCTCTAAAGGTTGGCAATTGCCCATGTGTGTGCTGCTCTTTCTCTGCATAGATACTGCCTTTTCAAATAATGTTTCTCTATGTGATGTGTGTGTTTGTGTGAGAGAGAGAAAATGCATGCAAACCTTCATTCCAATTTTTTAATTTCAATCCATACTAATTTGTAAAATACGTTTTAATGCACATATATTTTTTTAAAAGCTTAAAATTGTTGTCTTTTTTTTTAACCAAATGCCCTGTGTCTCCACTATAACTTACATTTTGGAATAAATCCCTGAGAAAATTAAGATTGTTTCCTAGGGTTCTAAAACCAAACAATACTTAATATGTGCTGTGCTGTGCTGCCCAGAGTCATTACTTTGAGATGGCTGGCCGTATAAATTGTTTAGATGGATAAATGGCTACATAGACTGTACAGACAGACAGACAGACATTATACCTGAAGCAAATGCCTGAAAAGTAGCAGAGACTTATGGTCCACTCCTCCCTTGGACAACGCATGGCACTGGAGATATAATAAAGCATTCACCAGCAGCTGCTCCTGGGTAAGGCACATTTTTTGTGCTTTCTCAGAGTCTTCAGCAATGTATTTTTGAGATAACCTCTTCAAGCCATGAAGGACGCTCAGAGAGCTCACAGAACACAGTGTATCTGCATGGGAGAGGTATGTGGGGAAAGTGCTACCAATGGAAGGGAAGGAAAGCAGAGAGATAACAAGGCTTCCCAGTTTGGCTGGACTGACGAAACTGTCAAAGGTAGCCTTATGGACTTCAGAAGCTACTAGCCTCAGGCCGTGCTGCATCTGCAAAATGGCAGCTTGCAGAGGAATGACCGCATCGGGGAAGGCGGCATAGTCCTCTGCCAAATGTCTCCTGAACTGATGGTGTGACTGCTGCCAAGCTGCTTCTTCGTTTAGCACGTTCTGCGCCCCCTGAGACTTGTCTGCTCGGAGAATCTGCAGAAGGCGAGTCATGAGATCCTGGACTTTTGAAATCTGGGCAATGCTGCCAACGTATTGATGGACTTCTTGATATAAGGACTCAAACAGAGGAATCTGGGGTCGAAAGGCTTGCTTCTGCTCGAGTCTGGCAATCTGATCTTTCAGCTTTTGGATTCTTTGGCATAACAACCTGTGGAAGGAGGAGAGATGCATGAAGATTTAAACCCAAATATTTCCAAATAATACTATTAAAGCTACTTGGATAAAATTAAGTATTTGTCCAAGTGCTTAATCTCCGATTGATATTATTGATTGTTCTTTTTTAATATGAAGATCACAGGCAATTTCTATATTTTTTCTCTAAAAAAAAGTAATGTTTTTCTTTAAATCAATATGTCAGATTGAAGAGAATCATATTAAGTGGGCTTTTCTCACAAAAATATTTCTCTCTTTTATTCACCAACCAAATGACAACTTAAGGGTCCCAGCAATATAAAAAGAATACTGACTCGAACCAAAGATCAAACAGATTACTTCCAGCCATTTACAATCATTCTTTTGAAGATGGAAATAAGGTGAGCCTACAAAGTTCCAGAGTTGCATCAGTTGTACTGAATCTCAACTGTACCTAATATGAGGGTGATCATGACTGTTGATGGGCTGGTCTTCAAGATCTTTCCCTGTATGTAACTGTGTGGACAGTCTGTGAGTTTTCCATTCACATTCCAGATGATGCAGCTGAAAGCAGGAGAGAAAAATTGACTTGATTCAAATGCTACTTTACTGTTGCTTCAATTAACACAAAAACCATTACGGTGTATCAAGAACGTACAGGTGAGATAGGCATTTGCAAGTGTCCAATCTTTAACAAGACAATTAGACACATCAGATAATTGAGACTATATCTAAAAACATTATGATTCTGAATATAGTATCTGATGATGAAGAAGTAGAGCTATTGGCTTCAAATTCTGCTAGTTTGCATCAAACTGTACAGAACCTTCATCTGTTCCCACATTCTATAGTAAGGGCAATATTTCAAGTTTTGTGTATTTATGCACAACTTTATTCATCCTTTATGGATAATTCTGCCCTTGTAATTACTCAAGAATTTTTATTTTTGAAAATCAGTAAGGTCTTTATTCTTATTTCTGATAAGATTAATGCACTTTACATATTCAATGCTATGTTGCTTTTTCTCTCCATATGATGGCAAATTCTTCCTGTTGCCTTAACATCCATTTATTTATGTTATCTATTGCTACAGATTAGCCTCTTAAAATTTTGAAATATCGCTGCCATTTAAAACATCCAAATTGGCTGCAAGGCAAGGAAACATGTATTAGCTCCAAGCACTCACCTCTTCTACTGCATATTTGAGTTTATATTTTCTTTTCACCGCAGGATCAAATATCGTCTGTGGAAGCCAAAGGTAGATTTGCAGAAGACCTAGATTTACCCAAAGGCTGCCTCGTTGAGCTGCTTCAGGCAAGTTATGGAGCCCTACTTCCTGTCCACAGAACTGCTGAACACAAGTCAGCCAGAGACAAAGGATCTGTTCGGGCATCATCTCCTGAGCACCAACATCTCTGAGTACTTTGCAAATATACTGAAGGGCCACCAAATCCTTTGAAAACACCTTGTTACAGTTTCTGAGATATTCCTCTTGCATCTCTGCTGGAATCAAATCTTGAAGGGCCAAAAGTTGCTTGTGTAACATTACATACTGAAACCTTGAATCTGTAAACCTGAGATAAGAAAAACAGAGTTATGAAACAGTGAACAACAGGAGAGATCAAATCCAAGAGAAGAATCAACTGGTCTCCTGCTAATAACAGAGCCAAGGGCACCATCAAAATGTCAATCCCCCTAAGGCATATTTAGAGACACTTTTTTAAGATTAATGATTGCTCTAAGGCAGGGGTGTCAAACTCAAGGCCCATGGGGTGCTTAGATCTGGCCAGCAGGGCCCGTCTGGAAATACCAAAAAACCAGCCCACAATGCCTCTGCCAGCTAAAACGTGCCATGGGGTAGCCACACAAGCCCCTCCCTTGTGGCCTGTTTTTGGCCAGCAGAGTGCTGCAGCAGGTGGCCGGCTGCCCCCCGGTTC